>PVIC010021268.1:0-11376 GCA_004025085.1 Thryonomys swinderianus
TTTTTTTTTTTTTTTTTTTTTTTTTTTTTTTTTTTTTTTTTTTTTTTTTTTTTTTTTTTTTTTTTTTTTTTTTTTTTGAGACAGGGTCTCGCTTTGTAGTTCAGGCTGGCTCTGAGCTCACTATGTAGCCCAGGCAAGCCTCGAACTCAGCAATCCTCCTGCCTCTGCCTCCCGAGTGCTGGGATTACAGGCGTGAACCACCACGCCCAGCTTGCTTCTTATTTTTATTGAGAAAATTTTAGTCAGATTATTTGCAGATCTTTTATAGAAAATCTGTCTTTATTATATAGATTTTATGCTATTCTCATTTTAATATTCTATTTAATTGTGATATGGTAAGATTTCAAAATAATTTACAACTCTTGTTGGAAGAATAATTCTATAGTTACTTTTATTCGCTTTAATGAAGCATATCCTAAGTCTGGTATATATTTTATTGTCATTTTTTCACCTTGCAAATCTTTGTCACAAGGAGTTACTGTAGCATTAAATACTAAACCTATCTTTGCTTAAGGTCCCAGACTTCCGAGAATCAGAGAGTTTTCCCTTTTTTTAGCCACAGTGCAGGCCAAGGGAGATTAAAATAATTTTTTCCTGTTTGTAGCCATACTCTTACACACTGTCTTTCCTTTGTGCCAACATTTCCTTTCTTTCTTTTTTTTTTTTTCAGGTATCTGTCCTAACTTTCCACCTAAGTCTACATCTCAGGGCAAAGAGGAGAAGTAACTCAGTATCCAAAATCACGGGAGATGGCATCTTATTGTCAAATTTTCACTTTTCCCCTAGAAATTTATTATGTGTTTTTTTTTTTCTTTTTCTTTTTGAGACAGGGTCTTGCTTTGCCGTTCAGGCTGGCCCTCAGCTCACTATGGAGCCCAGGCAAACCTTGAACTCAGCAGTCCTCCTGGTTCTGCCTCCCGAGTGCTGTGATTTACAGGTGTGAGCCACCACGCCCGGCTTCTTGTCTGTTTTAAAAACACAGTCAGTTACTGGAATAATTTCCTCTAGGCTGAGAGAATAGTTTAGGTCACCTTACTTATAGAATTTAACAACGTAGTCTCCATAGGATTATATGCCAATTTGTTGAAATTTACTGAAGCCTTTCTCAAATTTCCCCTCTTGTTCTGTTTGTTTATGTGGGTTTTTGAGACAGGCAGGGTCTTTCCTTATAGTTCAGGATGGCCTTGAACTCACTATGTATTCCAGGTTACCCTTGAACTTTTGGTAATTCTCCTGCCTCAGCCTCTGAGTGTTGGAATTACAGATGTGCAAAACCATGCCTGGCTCTTTGTTTTCGGTTTTGAAACACAGTCTCTCTCCCTGTGTAGCTCAAGGTGCTTCAAATGTACTATATAGACCTGATCTGTAGTCACTATCCTCCCTAGTGCCGGGGCACCCTGGGATGCACACACTGCTCCTCTTCCGGAACAGTTGGAACGTAAACTCAGCTTCAGTACTGAATTAAAGAAGCAGAGTTTAAAATAAAATAAGACAGTTTATTTGGCAAAAGCATGGAAGAAAAAAGACAGCTATTGTTGGAGGGTAGGGTCCATGTGTGCTGCACACCTTTCATCCCTGGCTCCTTTTATTTAGGACCAGTTTTTTTTCCTCATACTCTATGTGGGCATCTAGAAGTTGTCACCATCTGACTGGCTCTCTTGGCTGTCTTTGTTCCTAACCTGGGCAAGTCTGTCTATATTCTTTTTGGCCATTTGATTTGTTCTTCTCCTTTTGCAGTGGGTAAGGTGGGGGGCTTTATAGGAAGGTAGCTTAGTCTTAATGTTTATGTAAAGGGGACTAGTGTATATGTGTGTAGCTGATATAACAATGTAATGTTGTTAAAGTGAGAATATATATATATATATATATATATATATATATATATATATATATGGGTGGGTGTGTGTGAGAGAGAAAGAGCATGTGTGTACCTGTGTCTTACACCCTAAATAAGAATCCTTAAATGCCCCCCTCACACTTTGCAGGTCAGGGGGCTGGATTTCCTGATCTTTTATGTTTCTGGCTTCCTGTGTCCTGTTAACTCTTCCTGACACATTCTAATGCTAATTTTGTTACCCGAAACCTCTCTCAGTCTAGTTTCTCTCTCTCCTTTGTCTTTCTAATTGTTCTAACTGTGGAGTCTACCTGTAGAGGCAGAACTTGCTTTTAGTAAGTTTTTGTATTAATTTTTAATGAAGCCCATATTTTTCCTGCCTAGACAGTGTCTTTCCCTGTACTAGCCTTCCGAGTGCTGCAATTGCAGACATGTCCCACCATACCCCGCTTCATGTGCTTTTCTTTTTGAAAAGCTAATTCTATTATCTCTAGTTAAACCATTCATACACTTAGCCTCCCATCTTGCTATAAAATAGCTTAAAATTGCTTCTGCCTTGACTTTCTTTATTGTTCACATAAAACAGAACACATTTAGTCTGGAAGAAGTAGAAATAGTGAGATAATTAGCTGTCTTTATTTGTAAGACTTATTGAAAACCTTTAAAATGTGCCAGGAAGATTTATGAAATTTTGAACTGGGGCAGTTTTGGTGGTCACTGAACATACAAATAATGTTGAAAATAATAAGAAACTCATTGAATCTAGTTTTTAAATCTAATTGTTTAAAAACATGTCACATAGTTTCATGATGACAATATGAAGGCAGTATTTTTTTTAGAAAGTCATCTGAAAGCAATAAAAGATAAGAAAGGTAATTTAAACTTATTTAATTTTAACAGTAGGCAAATAAAATGTCTAAATAAAACAAAATAATTGGAATTTTTTCTGAAGAAGAATGCCTGCAGAAAAAAAAAACTGAAATGAGAAATAATACTGCAAATCTTACAAGAAGTCAAAAATTTTCTTATTCCAATAATGTAAGGCATATTTTGAAGTACGAAATTGATACAAAGAAGCAAGCCTAATTCCCAAGCTACTAGGTTATCTGGAAGGTTAGTTCATGTTCTCAAAAACTGAATGAATTTTAGAAACAATGGTGGTTAAGAGTGGCAAAACTTTACTGAGAAAGAAAGCTTCTACCTAAGGGGGACAGAAAGGGGACCCGAAAATGGGAGACCCACTCACCTCATTTCCTAATTTTTTTTTTTTTTTTTTTTTTTTTTTTAATTTGAGACAGGGTTTCGCTTTGTAGTTCAGGCTGGCTCTGAGCTCACTATGTAGCCAAGGCAAGCCTCAAACTCAGCAGTCCTCCTGTCTCTGCCACCTGAGTGCTGGGATTACAGGCGTGAGCCACACGCCTGGCACTGTGGTATGTGGTATTGATGGCTGGTGGGCGTGTCACCATGCCCAGCATTGTATATGGTTACTGGGATCGAACTCAGGACCTTATGCTTGCAAGGCAGGGGCCGGAACCACTGAGCTAAATATCCGGCCCCATCTAACAGGCTATTATGGAGTAAAGGCACAAGGTAAGGTGTGCTCAAATTGGGGTCTACTGATGAGATAGAAAAAGGTGGACAAACTACAATCAACTAATAGAAGCAATATTGATTAAAAGGGAATGAAAGGAGAGGAAATCATGTAACATATAAAAAGATCTTCAGTCAGGAGTCTTTTCTTGAGAGGTGGGTCAAGGTCCTAGCCCTCTATCCCATGAAGGAGACTGAGGCCTATCAATCACTGCTTTTCAGCGGGAGGGGAGCAGTGGGAATGACTATCATCCATGTTGGGTCCTTTCTTATGGGCTTTTCGAGGGCTGGCCTTGTCTAACTGCCTACAAGATGTCTTCATTAGCTTGGGGCCCTATAACAAAATGACAGTCTCTCACCTTCACCAGCAAAAGTACACATACACTGGCAGTGAATTTTGCCAGAAGTAGCTTATTTTTGAGAAATGAAAAGAGTAATACTGAACATCAAATCACAGAGATAATTAATCTTTTCAAAAAGTGATCTGTATTTGAGATAGCATGATTAGTATTATAAATTATGAATAGTTGTACATTTTCTTTGGCTAAAAAAAAAAAAGTTAAAAATACTCACAAAAAGCCGGGCATGGTGGCTCACGCCTGTAATCCCAACACTCGGGAGGCAGAGACATGAAGATTGCTGAATTTGAGGCTTGCCTGGGCTACTCAGTGAGCTCAGGGCCAGCCTGAAATACAAAGTGAGACCCTGTCTCAAAAAAACAAAAACTAAAACAAACAAACAAGCAAAAACTCACAAAAAGTGCACAGGCACTTGTGACTTAAAATATAGGGTTATACTAAGATTAAAAAAAATAACAAATAGAAAATCTTAGAAAAGTTTCATCTCATTCAAAGATAAGAGCAAAAAAAAATCACCTCAGAGAAAATAATCTAGCCACTTATACTGCAAGCAGTTTGAAAGACAGGAATAGGAAAGGAATATAACAAATTTAAAACCACAGAATAATGTTGCAACAGAAATGATGAAAACTATGGCAAAATATTTCACTATGAAATTTAGAAGGTCATCAAAGCCATGTCCTTGCTAAAAGAACATAAAGAGATGTAAAAATAATTGTGATGTGTGGAGAGACAATAGATATTACTGGAGATACATAAGTTAAGTAGATTTTTTTGTAAGCAGTTATACAAGGTGCCTCAAGGAACCTGCACTGTGAGGAACTAACAATGGAGAGCAATAAAGGAGCCAACATGGAGAACAATTGGGGTACATTCATTGGCTAGCATTATAAAAAAGGTACTACCTCTTTCAGAGATGAACGGCAGTGATTAGTATTCTAAATGGGAAATTCCTTATATGTGAGTTGTTTTCCCATTTGATCCCCATTTCATCAATATTACATGGGTGATGTACTTCTAATCTGGTCATGGTTTTGTGCCACTTCATGACCACCTTGTAATTTCCTCTGAGTCTTATTGTTTTGTCTGATCTTGAACCTGCCTCACCTCATGGCTTTGCTCCATAAAAACCTCTTGGGAAACAGGGAGCCAGGCAATCCATTTTCTGGGGTCCCCTTTCTGTCTTTCTTAGACAGAAGCTATCTTTCTCCCAAGAAACTTTTCCTCGTCTTAATGTCCTTTGTTTCTAGAATACATTCTTCGATTTTAGAGAACATATCTAGCAAGTTTAGAAGTTACGTCTAGTCCCCCTAAATCAATATGATAAGCTTGAATACTTCAGAAAAGTAAAAGACATCATAGAAATGAAGGCAAAATTAGAACTACCAGAAGGCACAATAGACATTTCAATGAACACAATGAGTTATAGTATAGGAGATAAAGAACAAGCAGAATTTAATAGATAAAGGTGCTATGAACAATAAAGAAAACAACAGAAAGAATCTAATGTGTACAAAATTTGCATCTCTGAACAACACACTAAAAGCAGAAATGATAACAAATATATTATGATATAAATCAGAGAACTTTCCAGAAATGAAGATATAATTTAAAACCACATAATGAATATAAACAGTGAATCTCCTGGAAAACTAATACTGAATGATCAACAATAAAATGTACCCTAGTAAAATGAGTAGACCTCAAAGATTAAGTCCTTTGTATATTCAGACAGAAATACCAAATTACTTATATGGAGAAAATTGAGCTGGATTTGTATTAGTCTATAAAAAATAAATTCCAAAAGAAAAATTTTATTATATTTTTAATTTGAATATTTGTTAGTATATTTTATATATATATATATATCATGATCATACACAACATTGCGAATCTGTACCAGTGTATGACATGACTTAATTCTCATTTTTTCCTATTTCCCTACCCACCCTACAACCACTGTCCCTATCTACATAAGCTTTGTTTCCTTTTCTTGCCATCACATTTTTTCTTTCCTCATGTTACCCCTACATCCCATTTCTCTTTGTATATTTTCTGTTTCACAATATCTATCATACATTCTAAGACTCATTTACATCTTCAGTTTCTCCTGAGAGAAAAGATGATATTTAGACATCTGTGATCTATTTATTTCACTTATGAGTAAGTCCTCAAGGTACGTCCATTTGAGTATAAATGACTCAAACATCATTCTTTATGGCAGAGTAATAATCCATTTTCTTTAAAAAAAAATCTTTATCCAGTCTCCAGTTGATGGGCATTTCGGTTGTTTTCAAGATCTAGCTATCATGAACTGAGGTGCTATAAACATGGGCACACATAGGTTACTATGATATGTGTATATCGTGTGTATCCCCAGCAGGGGAATAGCAAGGTCAAATGGGACCTCTATTCCTAGTTGTTTTTTTTTTTTTTTGAGGAATCTCCATACTGATCTCCATAATAGAAAAGGTTTCCTTTCTCCCCACAGCCTCACCAGCATTTATTGCTGGCTAATTTCAAGATAGCAGCCATTCTTTGTGGAGTGAGATGAAATCTCAGTGTTGTTTTCATCCGCATCTCTTGAATGACGAGTATATAAGGACCCAAATATGCTTAATGGAGGAAAGACAGCCTCTTTAACAAATGTTGCTGGTAAAACTGAGCTTTAACCTGCCAGAGGCTAAGGCTAGATCTCTTTCACTATGTGCTAAACTAAAATCAAAGTGAATTAGAGACCCAAATATTAAAACAAAAACACTAATTCTGCTGTAGAACAGGTTAGGTAGTTCTCTTGGAGACATTGGCTGAGGGGAAAAACTTTATGAACAAAACCTCTATAGCATGAGAACTAGCAGAAGAAATCAACAAATGGGATCTCATCTTATCAGAAAGCTTCTGGGCAGCAAAATAAACCACTGGCAGAGCAAAAAGACAGCCAACAGTATGGAATAAAATCTTTACCAGCTATTTCTCAGACAAAAGGCTACTATCTAGAATATATAAAGCTCTTAAAAATAACAACCCCCTTCCCAAATAAAAGACCCAGTTCAAAAAAAGGCATCTGATATGAACAGACACTTTTCAGAGGAAGATATAAAAGCAGCTAAGAAGCATACAAAGAAATGTTCAGAAAAAAATTTATAAAATCATCAAGTAAATAAAGATTGTCCCAATAGTTTAGTTCCTGAAGAAATAATTAGGTAACATATCAAGAAGACTGTAAAATATTGTATTGAACCTATACAACTAAATTAAAACAAAGGCAGCAAGTATGGTACTTGAATAACATTTAAATAACATTTATAATCTTTCAAGACAACATTTAATAGGGAAAGAACCAAGGTGGGAATCCATCTGTATATACTAATTTATTTTTAGTATTCAGGACAAAAATAGCAGTAAAATAATATATGAAGTAATAGACACAACATTATTCTGCACTATATTATTCAATATTTTAACAATAAAAGTCAGTGGTGTAGCTGGGGTATATCTTAGTGACAAAGCTCATGCTGAGTCTGCACAAGACCCTGGATTCACTGAGCCCTAGATTCCCAAGGCCCTGAGCTCCATTTCCCAAGGTTCCCTTTCCAGAACCACACACATATGCACAAAATACAATTGGCGGTAAGTAGGTGGTAAAGAAAAACAAAATGAAAGGAAGAAAGACAAACACAATATACACAACAGTACACTGTTTAGTGACAAACCTTTAGAACCTAGAGTGTCTCTGTGCAAATCTTGACTCTTGTAGTTCCTAGGTTTATAACTTCTGGCAAATTGCTTAATATTTCATATCTTGGTTCTCTAGCACAAATAGTTTTATTCACTTTCATGAGGTTGTTAGGATTAAATGAATCAATGTAGTAAAGTACTTAAACTTACATTATTTAATTATATATTAAAATTATGCTGCCAATTTAGTAATTTTGTTATTAATATTTTTTTCCTTATGATAAGTGCAGTACATTTATCAGAGTGAATCAACCCAGAGGAAAAAAGTCACTGCTGTATTTCCAAAAGGAAGGATTTGAATGCAAATGTTTGTGCTTTTTTCTGTGTGGTTCATATTGTTCTACCCACCTGTTATTACTGTCACCCTCTTCTATGGTATCTTTTGCATTGCATAGAAGAAATCCGAAACTACATTTCCCAGAATCCTTTCCCTGAATGGTTCTAGATTCAAATCTTCCAAAGATAGGCATCATATAAAACAAATGTAAAGAAATGATAAACAATGTGATGGTAAACCTGTGAAATTGCTTTAACAGATTACTGGCTTGAAATTTTGCAGTGTCTTCAGAAAATCATCAAAAATAACAATAAACTATAAGCAACAGAGTTTAGTGATAATGGTTTTCTTTGAGATTCCTCATTGTTTGTTTAGCTTCTGGTTATGTTTCTGTGCATCACTTTTTTTTTTTAGCACTGTAGCCAGTTAAGCTAGTCCAATGGGCTTCTTAGAAACTCTGCTGCTTCTTGATCTGATGAACTATGGCAGAGGCCTCCCACTCAGTTCCTCATCTCTGACACAGATTTCACGAATCTTTAAGTCCTTGCGTTAAAATCTTTCCTACACAATACCTAGAATATCTTCTTTACTGACAAACCACCTGTAACTGATACACTCAAGAAAAGATAATTCTAAATAGAGAATTATAATTATTACATAAACTATTAATAAAATATTATATAGTTTGCAATAAATGAAACATTATATTAATTTATGAAAGCTGTATTTCTTTTTTATTTTTTTTAATACAGGGTCTCGCTTTGTAGTTCAGGCTGGCCCTGAGCTCACTATGTAGCCCAGGCAAGCCTTGAACTCAGCAATCCTCCTGTCTCTGCCTCTCGAGTGCTGGGACTACAAGTGTGAGCCACCACGCCCGGCGAAAGCTGTATTTCTTAGCAGAAGAAACAGAAGAAGAAACAGAAAACTAAGCAAGAAACTCATACAATGGATTATTTTAAAAAGGTGTGGAAAGAGATACATAAAACTTCATTGAAAGTGAATGAAGTAAACAACAATAAAAAGAAAAGTCTATTAAGTGATATAAGAAAAAATCACTATGAAGAAAAGACATTTTTTTTTTTTGAGACAGGGTCTCACTTTGTAGTTCAGACTGGCTCTGAGCTCACTATGGAGCCCAGGCAAGCCTCGAACTCAGCAATCCTCTTGTCTCTGCCTCCCGAGTGCTGGGATTACAGGTGTGAGCCACCACGCCCGGCACTGTGGTATGTGGTGCTGATTGCTGGTTGATTGCTGGTGGGTGTGAGTCACCACGCCCAGCATTGTATGTGGTTACGGGGGATCGAACTCAGGGCCTTGCGCTTGTGAGGCAGGTGCTGGAACCACTGAGCTAACCCTCCAGCCCAGAAAAGACATTTTTAATAAAATGATTTAGAAAGATTTACAGAGAAAGAATGAACAAAATGGTACAAAAAAGAATATCCAAATCCTTAATGATAATATACAAGTTTGAATCTCATGCAAAATTTTTAAATGAATCAGAACACCTTTGGATAATGCTAAAAACCATAATTCACAGTGAAGATGTAGCAGCTATAAATATTTATACATCAAATAACAGGAACAAAACATATATAGTAAATACAACCAGATTTTTTTCAAAAAAGTAAGTAGAAGTATGTAAATGAAGGTACATACATTTATTCACTCACTCTATGATGGGCCAAATCACAAAGAATAATGCAAAATAGCTTCATAAAGTAAGTATAAATGTGGAATTCTTTGATACATTTATAACCAGGTCGAGTTATTTGATGAATTATCAACAAAGCCAGAAAATAAAGTTGTGCTTTAGACACTGAAACAATTCAAAAAGACAATAAAACCTTAAGTTGTTAAATACCTGACAAATGATAATAAAAATGCTACATGTTAGAATTTTTTGTGCTGCTTCTAGAGCAGGCCCAAATTAATTTCTCTATTCTTACATACTTATGAGCCATCTACTTTTAAAAAGAGAGAAAACAAGGACCATGCATCAATGGAAATCAGAAGCAAGGTATTAAAATGATAGAATAATAATTAAAAACCTGAATGGGGAATGAAGTTGATGTAATCAAAAGAAGCACACGTCCTGAGCTACAGTGAGACAGAAGTGAGAAGCCGTTGTACAGTGTGACGTCTGTACATAGCAACAATGTACTCTGTCTCCCAAAAAGCTAGAAGATATTAAATGTTTTCACTATAAAGAAATAATCAGTGTTTGAGGAGATGGTTATGTGTAATTTAAATGTTGAATAATATATACATGTATCAAAACAACATATGGTACTCCCATTAATAGGCACAGTTTTCTGTTTTATCTAGCAGTTAAAAAATAAACAAGTTTTTAAAATGAATAGTAATAATAAGACTAGCTACTAAACTCTGTGCAACACATTTCAATACCACAATGAAATGGATAATATTCTAGAAACATATAATATTTGAAAACCCACTCAAGCTGATAGAGAGCCGGGCACTGTAGGGCATGATGGTAAACTTTGCACTGTCTGAGGCTAAGGTACGAGAATTATAAATTCAAGGCCAGCCTGGGCAACTTAGAAACTTGTGAGCCTCTGTCTTCAAATCAAAGGAGGAGGTGAGTGTAGGCACTGGAGACATACACTGTGTTAAGGTCCATCGTTCAATTTCTAGTACCGGGTGTGGAGAATAGAGAAAATCTGCCATAAAACAAGCATGAGAGCTCAATATGTTCACAGCAGTTTCTACTTCCTGGAATGCAACCCTCCAATCAATTTGTACGTAGGGGAACTAATGCGATGTATACACAAGATGTTTTTTTTAATGAAAATTGTGATAATAGCAAATAATTTGAACAAACTAGATGCCATCTTCAGAGAACTGATGAATCCTAGTTATTACACAACAACAGTATGGAATATCATGCAGGCAAAACAAGTAAGAATACACGGAGGCTTTTGTTTTAATGAAACAATTCTAAGATATATTTTTAAATGAAGTATCCTAACAGTGATTAAAAAAGGAAATGATTATTTTTGTGTGTTTATGTATACATGACCATATATATGCATACAACTTTTCTAGAAATATTACAAGAGACTAATAATATTTTGTATGGAATGGAATTAGGTGCTTAGGGGAAAGAAGCCAGAAAGTTTTCATGTCATATTTCTCTGTGCGTTTTGAATTTTGTGTCATAACAATGATTTGTCTGTTTTAAAATAAGTATTATTTCACTTCAAAACCAACAAAGAAACAGTAGCAGTAACAAAATTATCTTTAAGGAGACAAGACGTAAAACCAGTTGATGGAGATATTGGGCCCCTGCATCTTCCCGCTTACCTCATCATGCCCGAAGGAAAACTCAAAGAACTGGGTTTTTTCCATGTTTCTGAATCACCATGACCTTCAGTTTCCAAGTGAAATGGAAAAAAAATAATGTATATGGGACAAAATGAATGATGTTTTTAAAGGGCCAGGGATTTACCTCAGTTGTTCTGGGGTCTGCCTTGCAAGCGCAAGGTCCTGAGTTTGACCCAGGTAACCAGATACCACAGTGCCAGGTGTGGTGGCTCACGCCTGTAATCCCAGCACTA
>PVIC010021268.1:11476-28823 GCA_004025085.1 Thryonomys swinderianus
TTTTTTGCTTTTTGAGACAGGGTCTCGCTTTGTAGTTCAGGCTGGCCCTGAGCTCACTATGGTGCCCAGGCAAGCCGCCGCGAGCTTAGCAATCCTCCTGTCTCTGCCTCCAGAGTGCTGGGATCACAGGAGTGAGCCACCACGCCCGGCATTGTGGTATGTGGCGTTGATTGTTGGTGGGCGTGTCTCCACACCCAGCATTGTATGTGGTTACCAGGGATCGAGCTCAGGACCTTGCGCTTGCGAGGCAGGCGCCGGAACCACTGAGCTAACCCTCCGGCCCTCAAAGTAAATCTTTTAAAAATTAATGACAATTAATAGGAATAAAACCAATTTCAAAATTTAACTCACATTTTGGTTGCAAAGAGAACAAGCTTTGCTGTGGAAACCTCAATTCACAGTACATACTGGAGTCATTGAATTTTAATTTAGGATTAATAACTCCTAAGAAGTTTCCAAACTCCCAGCCACAGTTTTTGTACAATACGGAAATTAAAGAATTCTAAAAGAACTTCCCACCTCAGTTATAGTTGGCTTTCAGGAAGCAGGTGAGAACCTGCACAAAGTAGACCAAGGTTTGGTATACCTAACCTCCCTTGATATTTTATTAACATGGCATTGAGAAAGGTTGGTTCTTGGAATCTAATGGGATTTTTTTCCCCCCAGAACTGTAACGCAGTTGGCATTCTAAATTTCTCTGTTTGGTGGTATGTAATTGGAGTTTCAGTCAACCATTGTAAAGATAATTAGGTTTAAAAAATCTGGTTTTATTTTCAGGTTTGTAAAGAGTTTGCTATGCAACATTTGGTGACTCATAGTACTTCAATTTCCTGGTTCAAATCTTTCCAAGTTGGCTAGATCATATCAATGGCTTAAAGCCATGTCTTTGGAATGTTCTTAATGTAATAGAATTTCAGTAATGCATAGTTTTGGGCCTGAAGTAATCCCTTAGGTTTGACCAATATGAATTAAGATAATTTAAACTGATGAAGTTAGAATAAAAGTACAAGAACAGTTTGACCCTATCGAGAATCATTTGAGCCATATCCAAGCATAGGAAGTGTTTTAATCACTTCACATAAATTGATTGGTGCCTTATGACAGTGAACTCAGTCATATGACCCATTTATAATTTAATGCTAAGTCCCTAATGAGTAATTGCAGGCTTGTTATTTAGATGGTTTTAGTATATGTGCTGCCGAAGTGAGCACTATTTAGATGGTTAAAGTTTTACTATGTATAACCTTAATGACTCTCTTAATTCCCTTAATCTTTGCTATTCTACTTACTAAGGTAAAACCAAAATTTTTATATAAGACAATCACTTTCCAAAAATATTGGTATGTATAGATACCAATTCCCCATAATGAATGTTTATTATATATTTTAAGCATATATTAATACAAGTTTTAAAAGATTGATTACCTCACAGGGAATATAAAAATAACAAAATTTAAATATGCTTGTAATGTCTTTCGTAAACAAGACTATATGTCTTTCTTCAAAGTCTTTGACAAACCTACTCATCTTTATTCTGTAGGTTCAAATTCTATAATACTGTATCTTAAAAGATTTTTATTGTGAATAAATTATATACATTGTTCCTATTTCAACAATTTTAAATGCATTGATTTCATTGCACAATCATCACTACTGTCAATCCCCAGAATCTTTTCATTTTGTGAAACTGAAACTGTGTGATCATTAAAATTAAAATCCCTGCCAGGGGTGGTGGCTCATGCCTGTAATCCCAGCACTCAGGAGGCAGAAGCAGGAGGATTGCTGTGAGTTCGAGGCTTGTCTGGGCTACATAGTGAGCTCAGGACAGCCTGAACTACAAAGCAGACCATGTCTCAAAAAAAAAAAAAATCCCCATCCATCTTACCTCACCCTTAACCCTTGGCTAGCCAACCTTGTTTTCTGTCTTTATTAATTTAACTCCTAGTTATTATATATACATATATATGGAATTTTATTTTATTATATGGAGTTTTACATTTGTGATGGGTTTACTTCACTTAGCACAATATCCTCTAGGTTCCTCCAAAGTATAACT
This sequence comes from Thryonomys swinderianus, assembly GCA_004025085.1. NCBI lineage: Eukaryota > Metazoa > Chordata > Mammalia > Rodentia > Thryonomyidae > Thryonomys > Thryonomys swinderianus. The sequence continues at coordinate 13,533 of PVIC010021268.1, forward strand.
TGTAGCGGAATTTGCTTCCTTTTTAAGGTTGAATAAACATTCCATTATATGGATATACCACTTTCTTATGCACTCCATCACAGGACATTTGGATTGCTTCCACTTACTGGATTTCATAAGTAATACTGTTATGAACATGGAAGCACACATATCTGAGTCTCTACCTTCACTTTGGCAAATAGTTAGAAGTGAAATTGCTCATATGATAATTCTATATTTAATTTTTAAATAAATTCCTATACCACTTTCCATGCAATTTTACGTTCCCACCAGCAATGCACATAATGTTCAGTTTTTCTACTTCATCATTGATATTTTTTATTTGCTGGGCTTTTGTAATAATCATACTAACATGAGTAAATATATAACTTCAGTAAGTCTTGGTGAAATGAAACAAATGAGAGGTTAATCAAATGCTGTTTGGTGTCATTTAATAAGATTTTAATCCATGATGTCTATGATTTTAAGTGTTGTGTATAAGTTTAGCATTGGTAAAAGATAACAATGTGTCCATTCTGTCTGAAATGAGAGTAGGGGCAGCAAATATCTGCCAATTTTCCAAGTTCCCATTCCTTTTATCCTTGTGACTCCTTAGGGACACCCCAAAGCAGTAAACAGGTGCCAGTGGTTCAGAATATTGCTTCCTTCAACCTAGAAGCATTCAGAATTGTAACCTCTGCTGACTAGTATAGCCACCATTTCTCTCTATAAAGTTAGCTTCAAAGATAAAAGGAAAGAATTTAAAACCCATGCCACACTTAATGCTGTTAAATCTACAGTGGAATTTTACAAGTGCCCTCATAGTTCCTTGACATGAAAAAGTACTTGGCAAATCCATATTATCCCTTAATCCTCTCAAATTGACTTGGGTTCCATTGACATCATTTAAAAAGCAATTTCAAACTGATGAAGCTTTTCAAATGTTCCTGCATTTTAAATATGAATAATGTGGGATCTAAGTTGCTTGAATATTTTTGTATATAATTTTCCAACAAATATACAGTTGAAGATTGGTTTGTGAACATGATTCATGCCGAAAGCATGCTTGTAATCCAAAGCACTTGTATATCAAAATGAATTTCCCCATAAGAAATAATAGAAACTCTGATGATTCATTTCAGAACCCAAAAGTATTCATATAAAAATGATTACAGCACTGAAATATAATGCACAAGAGAAAAGAAAATACTAAATAGAAAGAAATTAACTTGCACTTGCTTTTGAAAACCTAAATAGCTGGTGTGAGGGAGATAAAAGAGAGGAAATTTTATTGTGTAAGATAAGTTTTACTAATTGAATAACTGTTATCTTTTACCTCAATGGATTCTTTGCCTCTTAGTACAACTTTAACAAGAAATTCATTCAATGACACTTGCTTTTGCCTTCTCTTGAAGTTTCACAGATATGACACTGCACACAATCCTGAAGTGAGACATGAGGAGGGAGAACCATTGGCTAGTTGTGACCATGTGACATTCAGCAACACCCATACTCTCATATTGCAAGACATCACTCATTTCTCAAGTTAAATTTATGTTTGATCATCTTACACTTAAAGAAGAAGTTATTTGCAGTCCAAGGTTTTACTCTACAGGAATCACTATGTATAGGGTCCCCAAACACCATATCCCTTTAATAAATTCCACAGTCATGAATACTTTTTTAAATATGTAAGTATATAAAGAACTGAGTCTTAGAGTGAGGAGGCAGAATACTGAAATGGTCAAGAATGTCAACTCTGAAGCAATCATATGAGTAAGATCCAAGTTATATTGCTTACAAACTATAGTTTCCCAGGTGAATCAGACAATTTCTAGGGCCTCGTCATTTACAGTCTCAAACAGGAATAATAATAGTAATATTGGAATGTATTTAATATGAAGATTGCTATGGAGATTACTGGATTGATATTTATAAAGTAATTAGAGCAACACTTAGTATATCATAAAAATGTAAACAAAGTTAGGTGAAAATTTTTACTTTTCTGACAATTTGGGTTACAATTACATTTACTAGTGTCTCTTGGAGTTTTAACATATTTTGTCTGTGAGGTACCTTGATTTAAAAAAAAAAAACAAGGGGCTACATGTGGACTTTTTCAGTGTCTTTGTACAAAGTATTTTCAAGCCAGTGGAATGGGAGTGGGTTGTAGAGAGAACTCCCTAACTTGGAGCCTGCTACTTTTCTTGTCATCTTCTATCAGTTTCTTCCCTGACTCTGATTCAAGCCATAATGTAATCTTTTGAAGTCATTTTTTTCAAACTTCTATACCCTCCCACATCCTGTTTCTTCTTCTTGAGTTGTTCTTCTTATGGCTGCTCTTCTAGTTAAACCACATGCAACTTCAGTACTAATTGAGGAATTATGATTAACATGTAACTTTTATTTGAGTTCTGAGCATGATGACAGAGACAAAATAATTCCTAAATTTAGAAAACCCACTGGGAGGCAAAATAGATGTTTCACGTAAGCCTTGCCAGTATTGTTCCAGTATGAAATTAATCCAACCTATCTTACAACTAACTTCTCAACAGAAAAAGAAACCAGTTCCCTACAATCCCCAGGCTACATGTAACCAAAACATTAGTCTTTTTCCTTTTGCCTTGGCTGTTGAGTTTCTGGCTCAACTAGGGAGCATTATTACTACTTAGAAAATCTGGGCATAGTTTCCTCATAGGTTGATGCCCCCCCTCCTTTGGCACCATTTGCTGGGGAGCTTTCACCGCTCCTCCCCCAGCTACCCTCAGTCAATCTGAGCAGTTCAGGCTGCTTGAGCCCCCAGACCAGCTGCTGATATTTGCAGTTCTAACAGCATGGCAGACATTAACCAAAAACAAAAACAAAAACAAACTGAACTTGATCAAGATTTGGGTGATATTGAAGTAGAAGAAGAAACTAGTGAAGAAACAAAAATCAAAGCATATCAACTGACTGTTCAAATGATGCAAAATCCTCAGATTCTTGCAGCCCTTCAAGAATGACTTGATGCTCTGGTAGACACACCCACAATGTGCTCTGTAAGCTCATCTAGGATAGTTAAAAGAAGAGTGAATGCTCTCAAAAAGCTTCCAGTTAAATGTGCACAGATAGAAGCCAAATTCTTTGAGAAAGTTCGTGGTCTTGAGAGGAAGTATGCTGTTCTCTATCAAGCTCTATTTGATACGCGATTTGAGATCATTAATGCCTTGTGTGAACGTACAGAAGAAGAATGTGAATGGAAGGCAGGTGAGGAAGAAGCAATTGCAGAGCTGAACGAAAAGGCTGAGATGGAAGATGAGATAAGGGATGAAGCAAAAGAAGATCCTAAAAGAATTCCTAGATTTTTTTGTTTTTTTTTTTTTTGAGACAGGGTCTCGCTTTGTAGTTCAGGCTGGTCCTGAGCTCACTACGTAGCCCAGGCAAGCCTTGAACTCAGCAGTCCTCCTGTCTCTGCCTCCCGAGTGCTGGGATGACAGGCGTGAGCCACCACGCTGGGCACTGTGGTATGTGGTATTGATGGCTGGTGGGCGTGAGTCACTACACCCGGTATTGTTATATGTGGTTACCTGGATCAAACTCAGGGCCTTGCGCTTGTGCGGCAGGCACTGGAACCACTGAGCTAAATCTCCGGCCCAAGAATTCCTAGATTTTGATCGACTGTTTTTAGGAATGTTGACTCACCCAGTGACATGGTTCAGGAACCTGGTAAAACCACCCAGCAGCATTTGAAGGACATTAAAGTGAAATTCTCAGATGCTGGCCAGCATGAATTTTATCTTGGAATTTCACTTAGAAACTAATGAATATTTCACAAATCAAGTGTTGAAAAAACATATAGGATATGATCTGAATCAGATAATCCTGATCCTATTATTATTATTATTATTATTATTATTATTATTATTATTATTATTATTGCAGTACCAGGCTGATCCTTTTTCATTTGATGGACCAGAAATTATGGGCTGTAAGGGTGCCAGATAGATTGGGGAAAAAAGGGACAGAATGCCATTTTGAAAAATATTGAAAGGAAGCAGAAGCACAAGGGATGCAGAGCGGTTCATACTGTGACTAAAACAGTTTCCAATGATTCTTTCTTTCTTTCTTTATTTTGCTCCACCTGAAGTTCCTGAGAGGGCAGATCTGGATGATGATGTGAAGCTATCCTTGCTGTAGGCTTCAAAATTGGTCACTTTTTAAAAAATTTATCTTTATTGTAACATTGTATATATACATCACGATCACACTCAATATTGGGAATTTGTACCAGTATATGACACAATATAATTATCATTTTTCCCATTCCCCTACCCACCCCACAACCCCCCACCTCCTAAATACATAAGCTTTGTTTCCCTTTTTATTTAGATGCTAATAAGTTCTAGAATGTATGGTGGCTATTGTGAAGTAAAAAATATGCAAGGGGAAATGTGGTGGAGGGGTGAGTAATGAGGGGTAAAGAAAAAATGTGATGGAAATTGGTTACTTTTTAAGTGAGCATATAATCCCAGGATCGGTGTACTTCACTAGAGGCTACTGACGACGCTGCTGCTGATGGTGATTTGATGAAAGAGGTAAAGAAGGAGATGAGGAAGGGAAGAAGAAGATGATCAGAAAGAAGATCCAGACTGTGACCCAAAGAAGGAGCAAAGCCCAGCAGAGTGCAAGCAGCGGCAAAGCAGGGTGATCTACCTTCTGATTTCCTGGAAAAGTTAACTTTGCAGGAGCCTATTTGATGCTGTTTGGTTGTTTGCTTATTTTTTGTTTTTGCATCTAAACTAAAAATGTTAAATGCCCTTTTAGTTCCACAAAAAGAAAAGTTGAAATTCCCTTCCTTTGCATGCTAGTGCCAGTCCTGACTATAGTGATGTGACTGACACCCAGAGGAAGAAAAAGACAATACTCAAAACTCTCAGTCTACTGCCCATCAATAGCCTACTAATATGAGAACAATTCAAACTTCTCTCACCTTACACGAGCAACAGTTCTTTTAAAACTTCATATAAAATAATATAAACATGTAGTGTGCTCTTCCACTTCAGGTTAATACAAATTAGACACATTCATACTGTAGAAGTTTATTCTTTTCATTTTTCCTCCCCCTGATGATGGTATAGCAACCAACTGAAGCACATTGTTGGCCAATTAATTTTAGCTTTTACTGCTATAAATAAGATCTTGGGAAAGTTTTAAAAACATATATTTTAGCACAAATATGCACTTATTTCTTTTGGAGTATATCTTAAGGTGGAATTTCTGGGTCATAGAAATATACAAACAGATACACAAATTCACATGCAAGCTTTCGGTCCAGAACAGTGATTCTCAGAGATTTGATTCTGACCCCATGAAGATTAAAACAATCAGCGATCATTTATGAGGAGTCTCATGGTTCCCATGACCTACCCCATACATAACTGCCACGTTTTTTAGTGAAAAGTATTACCAGGATGATGAAGACAGCCTGTTCTTTCACTTCTCACCACTCTCTTACATGTCTCAAATTATACACTATTTTAGCCACAAAAGTTCAGCTAGGCAAGCCCCAGATGACAGCAGTTCTTAACCAAAGGTCTTCCTAGCCGTTAACTTCTGAATAAGTGAGGAGAAGATACATGCTATCAAAGAAAGAAGAGGTTTCATTCTTCTGGATACACAAAGTTATATAAGAATATATAGTAAAACTCATAAAGCATTTTCCTAACCTCATTTCAAAAATTGCAAGATACTGATATTATATGGGAAGATGCTTTAGAGTTGTGGAAATGATCATCTCAACAAAAGTACAAGTAAGCAATTTCTTTTAGATAAAGAATTATTGAGGCTTTAAAGTCTTTAATTGCATAATATTTGTATATGTTTATGAGTTAGGCTATGATAATTTAATGCAGGTATGAAATGTATGAATATCCTACCAGAGTATTAGCATTTCCATCTCCTCAAACATTTGTCATTTTTGAGTGTCACAAATCTTTAAATTACTTTCTTCTAGTTATTCTGAAATACATAATTTGTTGCAGACTCTAGTTACCCCTTACGCTGGAGATTTGAATGTTTTGTGAAGCTCTAAGTTAACACGTGGAGTTTATCATTTCCCAAACCTATTGAACGTGAAACGATTTTCTCCAGCTATTTAGTGATATTTTTGGAATCAATGCCCATCAGAACTCATAAGGAATTCATCCCTGAGGAAATACAGGATGCCATGTGGTGAAATAGAGTTGCTGCTCCATCCATTGGAGCTGAGAGAAAATCCCATAGAGTTTTACTCTGTTCAACAGTTACTTGCTGTGGACCTAAATTGTTCAAGCCCCCCCCCCCCACCACCACCACACAAGGTACCGAGGTGCTAAATATGAGTTTCAGGCTTTTCTCAGAAGTTGCTCATAGGCTCGAACTGAACCTACATCTGCAAAACTCCTTATATTCAGGACTAGAATCCTAAAGCAATTTCCTTTTAAATTGTACAAGCTGAAGGTATACAGAATGTATTAATACATATATAAATTGTAGAGTGACTAAATCAAGTTATTTAACATATCAGTGACCTCATATATTTATCATTTCTTTTTGATGAGAACATTTATAATGTCTTAGAACCAGACACTGTACCATAGCAGGTCCTTGTTGTAGATAGGGGAGGAGGACACAGCTAGAACCCTTGTAGCAACCTCCAGTCCCCCAGGAGTCCCACAGCAAAAGGGTTAAGAACCAACAAACAACAAAATTGGAACCTTGAGAAAGTGGCTGAGCCTGGCCTCGACTCTTGCTACTTTGAGCAGCTGCGGCAGAAAGAGGCCCCATACCCCAAACTTGCTGCACTTTTATTGTACCAAATTTTCACACCCCAAATCCTAGCATCCATAAGGCAGGGCAGATATCTACAATAATCTGTTGTTGAAGATCCCATAGGGCAGGGAAGACATCCATAAATCAAAGTAAATAAGTCTTAAACCTGAGTATGTAAATCATCCTCAGTTCCTGGCAGGTCCTTGTTGTCTAAATTGCTTGATAGGCTGAGACAGGAAGATCACTTGACCCAAGAGTTCAAGACTAGCAAGAACAGCATGTTGAGACCTTATCTCAAAATACATAAATTAAATGAAAAAAATAAGAAAAATCTCTTAACATTTTTCAAGACTGTATTATATTGTTATTAACTACATTTGCCATGTAGTGCAACACATCTCTAAATTGACTCCTTGTTTCTAACTGAAATTCTATGTATTTTCTCCAAAACTTTCAAAATACCTCCATTGCTGTTACCTATGGTAACCACCATTCTGTTCTGTTTCTGTAAGTCTGAAGATTTACATGTCATGTATATGTGAAAACACACAGTATGTGTCTTTCTGTTTATTTCTCTTTCTGATTTATTTCCCTTAGTATAATGACCTCCAGCTCTGTCCATGTTGTTGCAAATGATAGGACTTTATTCATTCTATGGCTAAATAATATTCCATTGTGTAAATGTACCACATTTTCTTTACATATTCATCTCTTAATAGGCACTTAAGTTGATCACATACCTTGGCTTTTGTGGAGAATGTTCTCAGTATCTTTCTTACCTGAAAGTGTACCCAGGAGGAATGTCTTTTTGTGCTAGTTTGTTCTTGTTTCTTTCTGGATAAAAGTGTGTATCTCCTTTCACTCTTGCCAACATTCATAGCAGTACTGGGATTTAGAATTGCAAGATACTATTTTTAATAGTGTTCCATGCCTTTGGAACAGCTTGCATTTTCTTTATCTCATTCGAGCCTCACAACTGTGATTATTAAACAACAGAAGGATTATTTCCATTAGACATATGGAAACATTGAGGAAGAGACATGGTACAGAAGTCAGCATGGTGGATATTTGGAAAAAAAAACCACAGAAGAGGCCAGGAAACACATACCCTAGTTACCTAACAGCCACTGGCTAGTTATATTACATTTATATTTATTTATGTATAATTTCATTTAAATGATAAGTTTGCTCTATAAACTTACTGGGGCTGTTCTAAAAGTAAATAAAATATAGATTAAAATATTGCAAAGTAATAAGCAATAAATAAGTATGATGTATTCTTCTTTTATTGAGTTTATTGCTACATTTAATGTGGAACTTGTTAAAACACTCATCATTGACTATATATATATATATATATATATATATATATTTTTTTTTTTTTTTTTTTTTTTTTTTTTAGATAGGGTCTTGCTTTGCAGTTCAGGCTGGCCCTGAGCTCACTATGTAGCCCAGGCAAGCCTTGAACTCAGCAACTTCTCACACTAGAGACATGATTTTGTATTTACACATGTGTGTCTCATTATTTTCACTAATGAGTTATGCCCTCAAGGTACATCTATTTAGTGATGAACATTTCAAGTTTCTCATTCTTTTTTTTGAGACAGGGTCTCGCTTTGTAGTTCAGGCTGGCCCTGAGCTCACTATGTCGCCCAGGCAAGCCTCAAACTCAGCAATCCTCCTGCCTCTGCCTCCCGAGTGTTGGGATTACAGGCGTGAGCCACCACCATGCCTGGCACTGTGGTATGTGGTATTGATTGCTGGTGGGCGTGAGTCTCCACGCCCAGCATTGTATGTGGTTACCGGGGATTGAACTCAGGACCTTGCGCTTCTGAGGCAGGCGCTGGAACCACTGAGCTAACCCTCCGGCCCTTTTTTTTTTTTTTTTTTTTTGAGACAGGGTCTCGCTTTGTAGTTCAGGCTGGCCCTGAGCTCACTATGTAGCCCAGGCAAGCCTCGAACTCAACAATCCTCCTGTCTCTGCCTCCCGAGTGCTGGGATTACAGGCGTGAGCCAGCACGCTGGGCACTGTGGTATGTGGTTTTGACTGCTGGTGGGTGTGAGTCACCACGCCCAGCATTCTATGTGGTTGCCTACCGGGGATCGAACTCAGGACCTTGAACTTGCGAGGCAGGCGCCAGAACCACTGAGCTAAATCTCCGGCCCAAGTTTATTATTCTTATGGATGAATAGTACTCCACTGTATTTAAAAAAAAATCCAGTCATCAGTTGATGGGCATTTTGGCTGTTTCAAACATTTAGCTATTACAAACTGTGCTGCTATAAACATGAGAACACATATGTCACTGTGGTATGATGTTTTAGTTCTTTTGGAAACATACCCAGCAGGAAAATAACAGGGTCAAATAGGACTTCTAATGCTAGATTTTTGAGGAATCTCTACACTGATTTCTACAGTGCTTGTAACAGTCTACATTCCCAACAACAGTGGAGAAGGGTTACTTTCTCCCCATAAACCTGCCAGGATTTTTTATTGATTGATTTCTCCATAGCAGCCATTCTTTCTGGTGTAAAATGAAATCTCAGTGATGTTTTCATTTCCATCTCTCCAATGACTAGTGATGTTGAACATATTTTGCATATGTTTAGTTGCTGATTTTATTTCCTTATCTGAGAAATGCCCCTGCATTTAAGATACCCAATTCTGAATTGGGTCTTTAAATTTGAGGGATCTGATTTTTAAAAAATTCTTTATATATTCTGGATAGTAGTCCTTTGTCCAAGGAACAGCTGGTATTCCCCCCCACACACACACACTGTAGGTTGTCTCCTCTTTTTTTTTTTTTTGAGACAGGGTCTCGCTTTGTAGTTCAGGCTGGCCCTGAGCTCACTACGGTGCCCAGACAAGCGGCCGCGAACTCAGCAATCCTGTCTCTGCCTCCTGAGTGCTGGGATTACAGGCGTGAGCCACCACGCCCGGCATTGTGGTATGCGGTGTTGATTGATGGTGGGCGTTTCTCCACACCCAGCATTATATGTGGTTGCCGGGGATCAAACTCAGGACCTTGTGCTTACAAGGCAGGCACCGGAACCACTGAGCTAACCCTCCGGCCCTGTCTTTTCCTCTTGGTGGTTTCTTTTATTGTGAAGATTTTTTAATAAAATAAGATCCCAGTTGATATTTTGTGCTAGTTTCTATGCTACTGAGGTTTTGTTCATGAAGTCTTTCCTACACCAATGTCTTCAAGAGTTCTGTCTGTCCTATTTACCAGAAGGTTTAGTGTTTCTGTTTTAATATTTAGATCTTTAATCCAGTTCAATTTCATTTTACTAAATGGTGAAAAATGTTGGTGTAGTTTTAATCTTTGGCAGGTTGAAACTCAGTTTTTCCTGCACTATTTATTAAAGAGGTTAGCTTTCCTCCACTGAGGGTGTTTGCCTCCTTTGTAAAAGTTGATACGGCCTAGTATGTCTAGAACTGTTTCTGCATCTTCTAGTCTATTCCACTAGGCTTTGGGTCTTTTTTAATTTTTATTTTTGAAAGTCCCATGCTGTTTTTTATCATAGTGACTTTGTAGTATTAGAGATTATGCTCAGGGCCTTTACATTGAACTAGTTTTCTAGAGCTCTTTTTTCCACATTTTATTTTATTTTGTATTTATCTTGCTATGTCTCCAAGTTATCTTTCTTGGGCTTCAACCTCTTGCCTCAGTCTCCCAGTGCTCAAATCACACTTGTGCACCCCCATGTGAGACCGTCATACTTTATTAACTTTTTATCTCTCAGTCCCCACTCAAAGTATGTTGGGATTCCTTCATCCCTAACAGTGCGCAGGTGATAACGATCTCCTTTTGCCTTTTGTTTCAGTACTCACTTCTCTGGTTTTATACGAACTTCGAGAGAACACAGAAACTCCTGATAAATGTAAACATTTTAGATAAGAAAATAGTCACTCTAAATAAGAAAAGTATATTCACTGTAATATTTATGCAGCATGCTCTTTTAAAGGAATTCTTTACCATTGAACATTTAACTTAATCACTTGGTAATCATTTAAAAGTAGGAACTATATTATTATATGCATTGTATAATTATTGACATCAAAAGACAAAATTTTAATTCTGGGGAATCAAATGGAATTTCTCTACCATCCTTTTTCTCTCCTTATGTCCCAAGAGCCCATTCCTGTGCTCGCTTCAGCAGCACCTACACCAAGAAGTGATTCCTGCTTTCCAAAGATTGCAGCATAATTTAAATAAATGGCTCACACAGGTCCTCAGCAGTAGTACTTAGATGAGGGTGCAGACCTGTTCCATAACCCTAAACAAACGCCACTAAACAATATCTTTTTTAATTGAATTCTTTATTGCTACATTTTATATACATCTCACAACTGCACTCAACATTGGGGAATTTGTACCAGTATATGACATGAGTTAATTTTCATTTTTACCCACATCCCTCCCCACCCAAACCTCCCCACCCCCTATATACATGCTCTTTTATTTTCTTTCAGAATCATATTTATTCCTTCCCCTCATTACATTCCCACACCAGATTTCCTTTAGAAATTTCCCTTTCTACCTGGGGGACACACTAATAAGTAAAATAAATAGATCATAGATAGGTAAATACCGGATCTTCTCTTTGAGGTGAACACTTGTAGATATAAATAAGTTCTAGAAAGTATGACAGTTTTTGTAGAATGGGAAATTTCTAAACAATATCTTTTAATCGTACTTTCCAGACAGCTTTAACCCTTCATAAATGGTAATCTGTTATTCATCACTATAAATATTGTGGTTTCACAATATTTTGTAAATGCAACCACAACAGAATAATCTTTAGAGCTGGCTTTTAATATTCAGTATAATTCTCTTTAGAACTATACATGTTGTCTCTATTAATAATTTGCTTCATTTTATTGGTGAGTGATATTCCACTATAACCCATCATCAGTTGTAGGACACTTGGATTACAACTACATTGTGAGTATTGCAAATAATTCTGCTATAAACATTTACATGCAAGGGGCTATATGAACATATCTCTTTTTTTTTTTTCTCTTGAGTATACACCTAAAAGCAAGATTGGTCAGCATGCTAAAAAGCTATCCAAATGTCTTCTAGAGTGACTGGTATTTTGCATTGCCATCAGCGTCCCATCCATGAGTGACCTGTTTTTGCAACATCCTTGCCAATTTTTGATGTTGTCATTAATTTTTATTTTAGGCATTCTTTTAAGGTGTATGGTGCAATCACTTTTTGGATTTAATTTGAATTTTCCTAAAAGCTATTGAAGGTGAACATCCTTTCATGTGCTCATTTGCCATCTGTGTCTTTTTTTGTCTGTGAGATGTCCTTCCCTGGCTGCCCAGTTTTTAATTAGAGTGTTTTCTTCTTCTTTTTTTTTTTTTACTGTTGATTTTAGAGACTTTCAAATGTTCAGAATATATGATTTGCAAATAGTTTCCCGTCTTTTGTTTGCCTTTTCATTTTAGCAGTTTTATCATTTTGTTCTTTGCATTTAGAACTATGGTTCATTTTTAATTAATTTATATATGTGAAATTTAGGTAGACAAAATTTCTTTTAAAATTTTTCTTTTTCATTGTCTTTCTTTTAACCTATAGATAGTATATCCAATTGTTGAAAGACTATTCAATCATGAATTGCTCTGTACCTTTATTCAAAATCATCTGAACATACCTGCTGTGTCTCTTCTTAGCTCTCTGTTCTGTTCCATTGATCTGTGTATCTATCCATCTGCCACACTCTCTTGATCACCGTAGATGTATAATGAGTCTCTAAAATCAGGTGCTTTCATTCTAAGGCCTCCAAAGCAAGTAATAATGTTATGTAAGGCTTTGCCTCTTTAACACTCTATTGCAAACCCAGAAATTCTGTCCCTTTCTACTCTTCATTTTGACCTGATGCTGTCTGCAAATCTTTGTGGAAAGGGATTTTTGAAATGTAAAATCTGGATATAAGAACTTCATAGTAAAAAGTCACAAAGGCACATATTTTAGCCTTGAGAAAAAGCATGACAAGTGACTATAAGTTTCTTTTAAATTTTGCTATTAGCTGTTACACCAATGAATATATAAAATTTCCTACAGATTTATCCTTCCACAATATGTCCTATATCCAGTACAAAATAATTTTTCTGAGATGTTCTCATTAAATGTCTTCTTTGAAGAAGGAATTTGTGCTAATCATTGTTTCCTTCAACCATCTAAAATTGCTAGCATCCATGTACTCAGACTTTTTCCTGCAGCCCAGCTTTATTTGGTGGGCAAATGGGTATGGTACATGGAAAATGTTGTTCAAAATGATTGCTTTGTGTGTGTGTGTGTGTGTGTGTGTGTGAGAGTTGTTAGAGGAACTTCTTCCTTTGGAGGGCTCAGAATCCTAGGATAAGAGCTGGGATATGCTGATTCAGTAAGTCACAGGTTGATCACCACCATTCCCTGTTTAAGAATTACCAGGTAGGGCCGGAGGGTTAGCTCAGTGGTTCTGGCGCCTGCCTCGCAAGCGCAAGGTCCTGAGTTCGATCCCCAGTGACCACATATAATGCTGGGCGTGGAGACTCACGCCCACCAACAATCAACACCGCATACCACAATGCCGGATGTGGTGGCTCACGCCTGTAATCCCAGCACTCGGGAGGCAGAGATAGGAGGATTGCTGAGTTTGCGGCGGCTTGCCTGGGCACCATAGTGAGCTCAGGGCCAGCCTGAACTACAAAGCAAGACCCTGTCTCAAAAAGCCAAAAAAAGAATTACCAGGTAACATTTGTATTTGGGTTGAGTATTTTTAGCCTGAAAAGAATGGCTATTAAAGCCTTTCTTTTCCAAATGGATTATTATGGTACTGAAAAATTTCCCCAGAGGTATCTACTCTGCATTCTCTCTCTTGAGTTTTGCTGAACTATTTATGATTTTTTTGGTGCCAAGATGGAGTCAATACTAGTATTAAATAGAAATCCTTTTATAGAAAAGAAAGTTGACACACTTTCTCAGTCTGTAAGATGTATCTACTCAGATGAACTGGAAAATTTACTTAACAGTCATGCTTTATTTTTTTTAAACTAAACTTTGTATAGAAAACAATTTAAGAAACATTGGAGACCAAATGTTATGACTTTGATTCAATTAATTCCATTATTCCTGGCACCTCTGACATAAGGTCAGTGTCAGTCCCATGCTAAAGTAGACAAAATTGATGTTAATAACAAGCTGGTCTGTAGAAAAGTTAAGAGCTGATATACATTTACATAATGTCAATGTGGAGTTTGGGGGGCAGAGAGAGCAGGTACTTTATTCAGAAGGTAAATGATAGGACAAGGCAATAAAATTGATCTAATTAAATTTAAACTAAAATCCATGATATAGTTCACAGAAGTCTAATAGCTCACATTCTATTGAGTCCTATTTATTTACACTGGTTGCTAGGCTTTTTATTTCCTTTTAGTTTTTTATTAGTCCAAACCTACAGTATACAATGATTACGTTAATCAAGGGGTGTTTGTACAGGTGCACTAAATCATTATTTCTCTCCCCATCCTCTCCCTCTCCTCCATTCCTGATTACTAAGCTTTAAAAATGAACACATACTCTCATCTTTTACTTCTACTCAATTGTAAGGCTCTGAGCCAAGACCCAAACATCCTGTCTTAATTCTATTTCTGCCTATAAATCAAAATTTACATTTATTAAACAGAACTCAACTAATACCCTGAGGTTATTGAATATCTTATCTACATTCCACCAGAAAAGATCTGAATTTCAATCTTTAAACGGCCAAAAAAGAAAATCCAACCCAGCATACACAATCTGAGGCCAGCACATAGTCAACTTGATTTCCTAAATCTACTTCCTCTACTCATAATATTTGGAATAATGAGAACACATATTCAATCAACCTGAAAACTTTAAAGCACTCTGTAATTACAAAGGCAGACCATGGGGAGTGGGGAAAGAGAGAGAGAGGTATTTTAAGTATTAAAATGATAAGGAAAGGCAATGAATAGATGGTATAAAATGTATGTGAGGAATCTCTTAAGTTTACCTAAGTTTGCCATGAACCTAAAACTGCTTTAATAATAAATCTATTAAAAATAACATTTTCTGCTAATCTTCAGTTTATCCTGAAATTCAAAAATCTATATTCAAACCTTATGTATGTATTGGTTACATATGGCCTTTCTTTTTTCTCTGTATTTTAAGTCAAAATGATGAATGAGTAGCCTGTGTGCTCTAGGTCTGAGCTCTACCTCAGTGAGGCTGCTAAAGAATTTCAGTGAAGGTTCCTGGAGCTGTGCAGCCCTTGGCAGTGATGAATAGGTTTGGCTGACAGTAATAGAGACTCATCAAGTCTCAGATACTGAGTTTCATTCAGCTGACACTCATAGGAGAAACAGCTTCTAAAACACTTTTTCATGTGCTCATGTTTCTTTGCCAGGAAAACTGTCTTGAGTATTTTGGGATACCTCATGACCATGTATAGAAACTCTCTTGTTTCCTAAATTTAGAAATGGATTCTTTTTTTTTTTTTTTTTTTTTT
>PVIC010021269.1:0-28745 GCA_004025085.1 Thryonomys swinderianus
TTTTTTTTCTTTTTTTTTTTTTTTTTTTTTGAGACAGGGTCTCGCTTTATAGTTCAGGCTGGCCCTGAGCCCACTGTGTAACCTAGGCAAGCCTCGAACTCAGCAATCCTCCTGCCTCTGCCTCCTGAGTGCTGGGGTTACAGGCATGAGCCACCACGCCCAGCACTGTGGCATGTGGTATTGATTGCTGGTGGGCGTGAGTCACCACGCCCAGCATTGTATGTGGTTACCAGGATCAAACTCAGGGCCTTGCACTTGCGAGGCAGGCGCTGGAACCACTGAGCTAAATCTCCGGCCCCATTGTTCTCTATTTTTTTTTTTTTTTGAGACAGGGTCTCGCTTTGTAGTTCAGGCTGGCCCTGAGCTCACTATGGAGCCCAGGCAAGCCTCGAACTCAGCAATTCTCCTGTCTCTACCTCCTGAGTGCTGGGATTACAGGTGTGAGCCACCATGCCCGGCTCTATTTTTTTTTTTTTTTTTTGGCAGTAGCCCTCTTAATGGGTGTGAGGTGGAAGAATCATAACTTCATAACACTGCCCACCTAGAGGGTTTGCCAAAAGGGTGGGAAGTAGACATTTGAGGGAAACTCAGGGAATCAAGTCAGTGGACATAGCTGTTAGTGTGACAGTGTGGGAAAATGAGTCCAGTGGAAAGTGCTGGAGGTCTCAGCTGGGCTTTTGTTTTCTCAAGTCAAAAGAGACCTCAGTCTATCCCAGCACTAAGGAACCATTTGGAGATCTAAGATGTTCTCCCAGCTGCCTTGGTCAGTATTGATACTGACTCATGACAGCAATCAGGTTAGGGCTTCTCTGCTTCCTTTCCTCACTTGGTCTGTTTTCTCTGTGGAGGAATTAGAAATTGCCATCTTGGAGCTGAGGGGTAGGAAGTAGAGATCTAGGCTGAAATAGAAAGAGGAGGTTGCCTGTGCCATATTGCTTCCTTTCCACTACTGGTAGATACAGATGAAGGAGGCAAGAAGCTTCCTTTGTGTCAGAAGTAAAGTTTGTTTGAGCAGTACTAAAGATTTCCGTCAGCGCATCAAAACTGCATTTTGTGACTTGAAGTATGTCAGAAAAAGTACTCTGTGGAAGTACTGAGATTTTTCACACTGACCTATATCCGCAGCCTTTTTGATTTTTTTTTTTTGTAGAACTTTGAGACAGTCTTGCAAAATCATTAAGCTGCCCAGGTTGGGTTTAAATTTTTAATCCTCATGGTCTACCCTCTCAGAATGCTGGGATTAGAAATGTGTACCACTATACCTGGCGACATTTGGATTTTTTTGTTTGTTTTACTACTTAAAAGTAACCAAAGAACGGAGTGAACGTGCGCTTTTATCTAATGCAGGGGAGTGAGGAGTCCCACGGAACAGTGGTCCTGACCGTTTTAGCTCCAATGACTGGCTTTCTGGATGGGGGAACCGGGGAAAGTCACAGGATTAGATTCTCATTAGGAGCGCACACTATAGACCATTTGTGTGCACAGTTCCCAGTAGAGTTCAGGCTCCTAAGAGAATCTAATGCCCTGCTGATCTGACCAGAGGTGAACTCAGGTATTAAGGTTAGTGAGGGGAGCACTTTGCCCACCAATCTCCTCCTGCTGTGTTGCTCGGTTCCTGACAGGCTGTAGACCAGTACTTACTCATTTGTGGTCCTGTGGCTGGAGACTCCTGGTAAAATGTACTCAACACAGGACAAAAAGTTGAAATTTAAGTTGCCTTATGATTCTGTCTTGTCAGTTGGGCTTATTCGGTGACATGTGCATTAGATGTGGCGGTGTCTTTCCCAACTGTTCCTTTGCCCAGTTGTAATGAAAATGAAGGTGAATATTTGGGGGGAGGGGAATGTGCATTGGAGTAAGGGGGAGTTTACATTTGAAATGTGTCAGGGCATTTAGAAGAGGCATTTCAGTTCGGGTGCTCCGCGGTGCTGTGCTTCGCCTTGGGAAAAAGTGAATTCCTTCAGTGATGCATTTAGTAGGAGAATTAAGAAAGATCCCTCTCATGCTTCTTCTAAAGAGTGTGGTGATTTTGGTTCTTTTGTGTTGACAGCATTTTTTTTTTACCCCTCCCTTGAGTCTTAAAAATGCTACAAGGTTGAATGCTGGACGTGGTGGCTCACACCTGTAATCCCAGCACTCGGGAGGCAGAGACAGGAGGATTGCTGAGTTTGCGGCGGCTTGCCTGGGCACCATAGTGAGCTCAGGGCCAGCCTGAACTACAAAGCGAGACCCTGTCTCAAAAAAAGAAAAAAATGCTACAAGGTTGAAATTTCTTTAGTAATGAGGACTTAAATGTCCAAGAACACATATGATTAGACATTTATTCAAAATTTGGGAAGGATGAAGCTATATGTCTTCTATGTTAAAATAACTAATGACAAGAGATATTTTCTGAGAATATTTTGTTTCTGTTGTATTTTGTCTTAGTTTTCTCAGGTTGCTACAACAAATTACCTTAAGCGACATGGGCAGTTTGCGGATAAAAGAAATTGATTTCTCACAATTCTGGAGTCTGGGAGGTCCAAGATCGAGGTGTTGGCAGATTTGGTGTCTGGTGAGGGCTTTCTCATTTACAGGTGGTGTTTTATAGCTGTGTTCTCACATTCAGGGAGTGGCAAAGCAATTCTCTGGGGCCTTTTCTACAAGGACATTAATCCTGTTCATGAAGACTGTCTCCTCATGATGCAGTTACCTTTCAGATGTCCCAGTTCTTAATGCTGTCACTTAGACTATTAAGCTTCAATATAGAAATTTTAGGGAAGTATAAACATTTAGACCATAGCATATTAGAAAACTTGCAAATTACTTCTGAATGAAATGATCAACTTAGCTACTCTGCATCCACTAGATAGCAGTAGTTGTGAAGCAATGGGGAAGTTTATTTTAGGAAAACTGCTGCTAAGTTGCTATTAGGTAGGAATTTTTATTATAAGTCTAATTATCCTTCACTCTAGAAAAGTTGCATTTACCTTAGCTTCAGAGTCCACTGGTATTTTAGCTTTATTGTTTTCAGATAACAGCGTTAAATAAATTAGCCTAAACAGTGAGAACATTTATTTTCTTGCTGGACATTGTTATATTTCTGCAACTCCAGAAATTTAGAAGGCTCTGGCTGAGGGATCATGAGTTCAAGGCCGACCTGGGGAATTTAGTAAGAAGACTGTGTTTCAAAGAAATTTTCTATAACAAAAAGTCCAGAGGTACAGTGAGTGTTAGAGGTTCTTTTGAGCCTTCTGGCTCCCCCATTTCTTGGGTGACTTCATACTAAGGCTGGTGACAGGATGGTGATTTCAGTAATGCATCTAGTCATGAAGATTACTAGGAAAATGAACTTTTGTCATGAAGTAAAGAAACATTTTTTTGAAGTGCTTCCTTCCTATCCCTCCCACAAGCAACTTTTTTATACATCTCATTGGCAGAAAGTTAGAATACATCTTGGGCAGACAACTAGCAAAGGGCAAGATATACTATAATTGAGAGAGAGGTAGATCTCCTGGGTAGAGCTCTGAAGCATTAGGCTCTCTTGAAGCAAGTGGCCAATGGAAGGCAGAGCCCATACCAGGAAGACTCTTAGAAATGAAGCTACATAGCATGGATAGTGCGTAAACAATGATATTCAGTACAGATTTACTACCCCTTATCTCAGAGCTTGGAACAGAATTAGTCACGATTTTGGAAATTTCTTTTTAGAATTTGCTGTATTTGTACATGTATATTTTACCCTGAGGAGGTGGAGCCCAAATCTAAACACAAAATTGATTTGTTTTATGTATACCTTATTCATATAACCCAAAGAGACTTTTATACAATAGTTTGGTGAACCTGTATTTTAACTATGACCCATCACTAAAGGTCAAGCGTGGAACTTCCCACTGTGTCATCACGTCAGAGTTTGAAACATTTCAGGTTTTGGAACATTTTGGATTTTCAGATTATGAATGATCAATTTGTATTTTAAAAATGGGCTTCTAAAGAAATCTGACTATTGATGATTCAAATGGGTGTTCAGATGAAACATTCTTTATTGGATCACAAACATTTCACCATATCAAAGTTAGAAGGAATCTTTTTTTTTTTTTTTAAAGACAGGGTCTTTGTAGTTCAGGCTACCCTTGAGTTCACTAGGTAAGCCCAGGCTAGCCTTGAACTCAGCAATCCTCCTGCTTCTGCCTCCTGAATGCTGGGATTACAGGCATGAGCCACCGTGCCCGGCACTGTAGTATGTGGTACTGATTGCTGGTGGGCATGAGTCACCACACCCAGTATTATTGTATGTGGTTCCAGGGATCAAATTCAGGACCTTGTACTTGCTAGGTAGGTCCTGGAACCACTGAGCTAATTCTCCAGCCCTAGAAAGAATCTTATATATGGTCCAGTCTAAACTCTTTACTTGGGATTGGAGTCTTGGTATGCAGGTGACTTTCTAGAAATACTAATTCATAGGAACTACAGCAGCAAACTTGTCAGCAATTCAAGTGTAATTATAATGACTGTGACTTCCCTTACTCCACAGCAACACTTCTTTTGATTATGGTAGATGATCAGCCATTGTGGAATGAAGCTAGCATATGAGAATTTCAAATGAGTATTCTTTATGGTGTGAGGCTATGGGAAATAAAGACCTAGGTTTCTGCTAGTGAAGCCAACATTTTTAGAGGCTCAGTGTGTATCTGGTTTAGACTTTGAGAGCTAGATGGCAATTAGGCAATTACTTAAATACTCTACCCTTAAAAACATGAAAGTAGCCCTAGACAATACAGAACAATTGAATGTGACTGCATCCAACTAAAATTTGTTTACAAAAACATGTGCTGTATAGATAGTAGTTTGCTGACTCCTGGTTATATTTGTCTAAAATATTGATCTTCTGGGTGTGACTGCAGCACAAAAATGGGTTTGAGAAGGACCAGAGGGGTTTCAGGCCAAACTTAAAAATTTGGATTTTACCTAACCTAAAGTTAAGGGCATGACCTTCCACTTGTTTACATGATGTGGAAACTACTCTTTATCCAGTTGATTTGTCATGACAACTGGTATTTTTAGCTTATTAAACTGGTTCACACTTTATTTCACTGAATGGATTGGTCAAGCGGTCATAATAGCCTGTGCTCTTGCCAAGGCATAACCTTGATGTAATTTAGACAGATACTCCTCTAGGAACCAATCTACTTGAAAGTTAGTTTACCTGTAATCTACATTTCTCAGTGAGCCTGATACGAGAACATCTAATTAAATCATATTCTGAATGAGGGCACAGCTTGCCATAGAATTAATTTAGCTGAACAATTAGAAAACTTCTAAAGTTGCAAACACTGGTAATAGGAAGTCAAATTGCCTGAGTGTTCTTACTCTCAAAGACACAGGTCATCTATTTTTGGCTGGGAAATCGAAAGATGGGTTCCTGCCCTGAAGTCCAAGAATAGTGATTTGTATGTGGGGAAACTCTACTTAAAATCTTGCTCTGTGTCTCTCAGAAGTAAGGGCAAATTCTCATTCATTTTTTGAACAGTCATTGCGAATCTTTTGGTTACCATTCAGACCAAACACTTTCCACTTGTCAGGAATAAAGATGCTGTGACTTTATTTTCCACCTGGGCTCAGAGGAACCAAAGGGAGTCGATGAAGTCTGGCAAAGATCCACTCTTGGAAGAGTCATGCGACTTCCTGCCTGCAGTGGTTGATGAGCATTTACCACATTCACAGCAAGATAAAGGGCAGCGTAGGTGGGACGCTGAGCCGGCAGTGCAGGATCTTTCTGTCCTCTGGCCAGCTCACGGTGGTGGTGGGCGATCACAAGACCAGGACAGCCAGCGAGACAGACAGGGTGTTCTACACACACAGAGCGATGGTCACACATAGAGGCGGAGCGGCAGCTCTATGAGGAGCAACACCCAGGGCGAAGTCCACGAGCACTGAGTCCAAAGACAGAGCTGAAGAGCCGCAGCTGACACTTGACTTCTCCATGATGTCATGGAGAATTCGGTGAAGAGCAAAATGTGCTGATCTTCTAGTGGTAAACATGTTTTTCTCTATGCTTAAAACATTTTAAAATTTCTTAAAAACAGATTCATGAGAGGTGTGGCTGTGTGGTTATCACACTGTATGGTTAACACACAAACACACGGGTTGTATGGTTATTACATGGGTCACGAGCTCATTTAGATTCAAAGAAGTTTGAAACCAGATGGAAGCATAAGATGGCTTCTGCCTTGCTCACATCACTGGGTCAGTAACATTTTGGGTTGATGTCTTAATATTTGTTATTTTGAAAATTGAAACAATCTCATTTAGTTTCTTAACATTTTTTAATGTTTTCTGCAGGTTTTTTTTTTTTTTTTTTTGAGATAGTATCGCTTTTAGTTCAGGCTGGCCCTGAGCTCACTATGTAGTCCAGGCAAGCCTCAAACTCAGCAATCCTCCTGTCTCTGCCTCCTGAGTGCTGGGATGACAGGCATGACCCACCATGCCCGTCACTGTGGTATGTGGTATTGATTGCTGGTGGGCGTGAGTCACCAGGCCCAGCATTGTATGTGGTTACCGGGATCGAACTCAGGGCCTTGGGTTTGCAAGGCAGGCGCCCGAACCACTGAGCTAACCCTCCGGCCCCAGTTTCTGCAGTTTTATCTCAACCTAGGAAAACCAGACTTCTGCTTGGAAACTCCCAAGCAGGGATTGTGTTGCACTTTTTCAGAGTTTCCTTTCCTCTTGAGCTCTTTCCTCTTGTTACAGGATGGTGAGAGGCTGAAAGGAGGCACCCGATATAACTGTGGGTGGGGAACTAGGGGGTCCTTAACATGGAACTTGGAATTACTGCTGCATTATGCAAATGATTTCAGATGGTAGTTGGTGAGGCTCCTTCCTCCACGTTCTGCCTGTGGCTTCATCTTGGCTCTTTGCCTATCACTCAGATCCCCAGGAGCGGGGAGAACCTATGCTCTCTCAGGAACATAGTCTTTATTTCTTGAGAGACCTTAAGGAAAGTCCTTTTGGAAGGTGATTTATGAGTTTTGAGCTTATGCCTGACCCCTTCTTTCCAAACTCAGTCTGTGTAGTATGCAGTCTATGCGACAACTTGTTTCTGCTGGGTACCTCTTGCCAAGCAGGAAGCTCTGGCTTTGTGGATGTGTGAACAGTGTGATAATACAAGGCCTGTTCTCAGAAGGACCCAACACTGAGGTGTTACACTCAGAGGGTGCCATGTTAAAAATTTTGAAACTTATCTTTGAATCTGTGTGAAGTGAAACAAGTAACAGGTGCTGAGTGATTTCTGCACAAACCTGTGTCCTGCTGAATCTTTATGGGACAAGTTCTCTTCGGCCTTCTCTTACCTCTTCATGCCAGGGGCCCACCTGGACTTCCCGTCCCTTCTTGTGCTATAATTATTGTTGCCCTTTGCCTAACTCAGTGAGTGAGGTGATTGTGTAGAGGCCTGGGTGTGGGTCTGGTTGGGTTTCTGCCCCGCTGTCATGGGACAGAACAGAGGCATCAATCTGTGCCTCGCCTGGAAGGTCTGAGTACTTTTGGAGAAGAACTCACTCAAAGCCTTTTGCCCATCCCTATCTAAATACTAAGTAGATCCTGGGAGAAAAGGCACAATACCGTGGAAATCATTGTTCTACCCTGGAATGAGATGGTGGGTCTGCGGAAAGAGTAGATTGAGTTCCTTTCATTTTGCATTGGGATCCACAGATTAAATACATCCGGAGCTGCCAGTATGTCGCTTTTGGAGAGCACTGGTCACACAGCTTGAGCCACTTGGACAGTAACTACCCACAGCAAGGTGGTGGTTTCACACTAAAAATGATGGGACCGAAGATATTCCATGTCTCCTCCTTTCCTCACCCTACCATTTTTCTCCTGACCCCTCTTCCTTGTTCTACTTGTTGAAGGACTTACCAACTTCTTTAAGTCAGGATGCTAAAGACACCCCCACCTTACCATCTTGGTGGATTCGGTCACCCTTTACTACAAGGCATTGTTTATTTTCCCCCAGGCCATCTCCCCCCTCTTCCTTTTCATTTCCCAAAGGCAAAGGCTGGAAATCCATTACAGCCTTTTTGGATTGGAATGGATGCTTCCAGGGAGGTTTGGGCCTTTTGAAAAGCTCTGCTCTAGAGAACTTTGAAATTTCAATCTCAGCAGACACTGCCACTATTTTGTTCTCTGCTCTAGCTAGTCACTTCCGGGGCAGGAACATGGTTTCTCTCAGAGCCTCTTCCTATTTTGTTAATAAGTGGTCACATGGTCTCTCAAGGTTCCATGGATTTCTGGTAGGCTCAAGTTGACAGGCTGTTTTGCTCAAGTGATCATGTTATTAAACAACTAAATTCAGTGCTATGTATACTCTTGTATTCAATTTCACCCATTTTGAACAGCTGGAGGAACTTCCTTTCTCTTTGTAGAATCTAGTTTAACTTTTCTGTATATTTTCTCTTAACATTTTATATATTGGAAATGGAATGAATTTTCTAAGCATTTCACTAACTTTAATTCTCAGCTTTCTTGTGGGAAATGTGGAGAAACAAATAAATCCTATTTACATGGCATTTGTGAGAATTTAGTGGGATGTTGTAAAGTTTCTAAAATTGAGATTTCCAAAATATAAGCCCGCACCGTGTCTCAGTTGTCCTTAATAAGGAGAGGAAACAAACCCCACACTAAACAAGGCTCAAGATTATGAAGTGAAGCTGAATTTGAATGAATGTTTCTTGGCAAAAAGGGAGGCATCTGCGTGCTAGGAGCTGGTGGGAATGTGGTTGTCTGTGCTTTGTGGCTGTCCATGAGGCGGGGACCATTTGTTCTGAAGAGATGAGGCTGATTTATCTACCTGAGGTAAATGTGTTTGAGAAAAGTAGTTGGGTACCTTTTTATTCTAAGAACCCTGTTGCAATTTAGTTTTGGATTTCTGATGTTTTTACCCAGTGTTTCTACTGCCAAGTATTTTTGCTGCTCTGATCCTTTCTTGTTGCCTCATTATGGAGTTCATTCGCTCTACTATTTTTCTTCTGTTTTATCTCTTCTACTTAAAAAACACAACCCCTCCCTTTCCGTCCTCCCAGGTGTGTTCAGGTTCTGGGTTACAGATGTCCTCTGGGTGGGATGACTGCCAGGCCCTCCGTGTTTAGTGTCTGAGATGGCATCTGATGATAACACCTGGCTGGTTTATAGGGACCTTTCTTCTCTGGTGTTGTTTACCAGCTACAAATTCCATCTGGTCTTGCTGAGTGCAACCTTGACACCATCTGTAAAACTTGTAATCAAGCAATTTTGGTCTGAAGAAAGGGGAAATAGCAAGTTGAAGCCCATTTGGGAAATGTCACATTTGCTGTTTTAGAAAAAAAAGTGGAAGAGAGGGAGTATGTTAATGTACATTCATACGATAGGTGGATTTCATGAGAGGTCACACCCACAGATAAAGCCTTGGAGTATTCTGATTTTTTTCAAATGGGTGAGCACAGACCAAAGTCTAGAAATCTACAATATGGCATTTCTGCAGTCCCAATTTTGATGATGAATTGATATTTTTGTGTATATGCATATTAACTCCTATTATAGTACAGTTGGGGGGGGTCAATGTATTTTCCTTGTGTATGTTATATATATTAATCATAATTTTTTTCTACCAAAAGAGTTCACTTACACATGACACAGGCCGATACAAACACCTATAATCCCACACTAAAAGGATCATAAGAATCATTAAAATTTACAGCGCTGAATGTCTGGCATTGCTTTGAAGACTATTTAAGATAGTACCTCATTTAATTCTCAGAACAACCCTAGAAGCCTAATGTTGTTTTTATGCTGACTTTATAGATAAGGAAACTACAATACAGAAAAGCTGTTAAATCATCAAGGGCACCCACCTAATAAGTGGTAGACTAGAGCTTGAATTTAAGCTGTGGGGCCTCAACAAATAGGACTGGCAACTGTATTAAAAGAGATCAATACAGTTGTTACAACTATCTTTTTATACGTGGTGCAGGTCTATGCGCTGGCCATTTCTGTTTTCTTTACAAGGTCTCTTCTTCCTTGTTGATCCTGAGCCGGCTCAGAGGCTTACCTTCACAGCTACAGTTTTGGCTTCTTAGCCACAGATCTCTGCTTGGGTTTGGCCAGTGGGAGGCACCAGGAAGAATGGACCAGCAGGGGACATTTATTAACTGTACCTGCTGTCATTAGTGGCGGCTCGTTTGTTTGGTGACTCCAGATTTTAGGTCTCATCAGGTGTGCCACTGTTTTATGTCCTCTTCAGGCTGAGGGGTAATGAAGATTTCAGTCAGGTAAGTCCACTGTTCTGTTATTACTGGGATTCTTGAGGTCTGGTCACACCTTTGTAAAATAGCTTCTTCGTTAAAATTTAATGTGAATACTGACTATTTATTTATAATATTGTCTATTTCTCCAGGAATTTGGACAGATACAGGCTTCTGTCCTACTGAAAATTCACCTACTATCTTTTACTGTGTCCACACTGCTGGAAATACTTGATATTCTCAGAATGATTTAGTAAAAAGGAAAATGGGAGAAAAAGTTAAAATGATAGAACCTGTTAATTTGGCTTAGAACAGACAATAACGCTGTCACACTTAAAGTCTTATATTCTGGGTGCTTTTAGATGCATATTTTTGGAACTATAGCTAACACTTACGAGAACTGTTATATGCACCTGGGGGAAAACTGTATAAATTATTTCACTCAATCCTTAGAGCAATGCTAGGAGGTAGAGTCTTTTTTTATTCTCATGTTGCAAATAAAGTAATGGAAGTTGAGAGAGATTAAACAACTTGTTCACAGCTATACAGTTAATCACTTATTCATGTCGGATTTATACCCAAGCAGCAGAATCCAGAATCCAGGCTTTTAAGCACCACTAATATACTTACTCTTCCTGCAACCAGTTTTGCCTTTAAAGCACTTGGGTAATTGGCTGGATAGGTGTTGTTTCCTTACATTTGTTAACAATTGAGTACAGGAAAAAAAAAAAAACAGTGGGTTGAAGTCACAACAAGGCATGTTTGGCTTGTTCAAAGAAGAGTTTAGATAAGGCTTTAAATCCTCACAGATTTTTTAGATATTTTGAGTAATTCATCTTCTGAATTTCATTTCTTCATTTCTAAAATGGAAGAAGTAATTCTCCATAAAGTATCTCAGAATGATGTAAAGTAACTATAAAAATACTCATCACAGTAATTTAGTATATATTCAAAAATGTTCCCACAAATCTCCAAAGGGATAGCCATGAATTTAGGGAAAGACATGGAAGTGAAGGATGTTTTAAGTTCCTGAGAACGTATCTTGCATGAGAAATGAGTCCACATATGTGTAATAACTTCAGGAAATGTGGGCATGGCTAGACAGAGCCTTTCTACGCTGGATTTGTACTGAACAAGTGCTCCAGTGTGGTGAAGAATTGGAATTTCTTATTAATGAGAGGGCCTCATTTTTGGTAACAAACTTTATTTATAGAAATTATAATTCTGACTACAGGTAGCTAAATCTTTTAGTAGTATGTTAAATACACTTATGTAATGCAAATCATTTTTCAAATAGAGCAACTCTGTCATGGAAAGACCTTGATAGGCTGTGTATTAATCTCGTTGAGAGTGGCTTTAGGATATATTCTCAAGTGATTTTGAAATGTGAGATTTTTTTGCAATCATCTCAACGGGTGCAATTTCTCACCCCAGAACTGTGGCAGAACTTATCATCAATAGCACTTTTCTGAAAGTAATGTTTCTGCTTTGATAATCATTATTTGTATAATTTTTCCTTTCTACATTGAATGATTATATATTTTTAAGAAGCACTATATTCTTGGCTGCTGTTATGAATGCAATTAAATAAATTCTTTTCTGATCTGTGTTACACCTTGGTGTTTCTACCGTTCTTGCAAAACACTGGCTGTTTTCTGCATGCTAAATACTTGGGCAATAGGCGTAGAGAGCTGTGGTCCTTGTGTTCTAACACCTGACATGGATAAGTTATCAATTACAACATGGTATCCTGAAGCCTAGTAAGGCTAAGTCCAAGGCACAGTGTCATTCACCGATAGTGATACTGAAAGCAGTATAACATTTAAAAATATTAGGAAATGATTCTAACATGTTACTTGCTAAAATCAGAACTTTTCCATATTCTGAAGGCTTGGAGAATGGAGTGATTTAGCTCCTGAAATATTCTAGTAAACTGAGCATTAGCACACATGACATTTGTGGTTGCAAAAATGCAAGGTGGGGATGGAGATTTAGCTCAATGGTTCCAGAACCTGCCTAGCAAGTGGAAGGTCCCTGGCTCGATCCCCAGTAACCACACACAACAATACTGGGCATGGTGACTCACATCATCAGCAATCAGTACTACAGTGCCAGGCATGGTGGCTCACCCTTGTAATCCCAGTACTTGGGAGGCAGAGGCAGGAGGACTGCTGAGTTCAAGGTTTGCTTGGGCTACCAAGTGAGCTCAGGGCCAGCCTGAACTACAGAATGAGACCCTGTCTCAAAAAAAAAAAAAAAAAAAGAGGGCAGTGTGAACATTGTCATTATGAAGAATCCTAAATCTCCACAAGATGGAAATGTATACCTGGGAAAGCACAACTTTTAAGTCAAACTAATGTGTTTTTAATTTACTACATTCTTTTAGTCATGACATTTTATTTTTTATGGAAGAAAATGTCTGGGACAAATTAGTCACTCAATACTCACTCATTGAATAAATGTCAAATCAAAAGTTAGTTTTTTAAGGTTTCAGTTGAAAAAGAGATCCCAGAGGCTCACTCAGAATATATGCACTGGAATTGCCAAGTTGGGTTTTAGCACATTTTTGCATTTAGTTTATTTCAGGAAAATCAAAAAGTGAAAAAGTCAGATGGTGAATAAGCAAACAGTTTCAGCAGACTTTACCAACGTCACATTAGGTGCCATACTTTTGGAATTGCTTGCTTGATTATATGCTTTAATTTTTCTAAATTAAGATAACTGTTACAATATAAAATGAATGAATCCCTCTTCATTTCTTACCCAGGTCTAGCCTACCCAGTTAATAGTATTTTCCAGTTCTTTTGCTATGCATTTACAAACACATTACTCTTTATAGTGAGAAATTGAAGGTACAGTTTGGACAATGGCCAGGTTATATATAAGAACAGAACTGACCCACAATCTGTAGCAACCAGCTGAGGAACAAGCCCAATAATTACTTTCGCCATCACCAGTAGCAGGGCTGCCTTCTATACTAAAGTAAGACACCATCTCTTACCACCTGGATCAAGAAACTAAGCAATAATCTCTGTAACAATCAGCCCCAACCAACCAGCATTTATTACTGGCAGCCTTCTCAATTCCTATTTCTCTTTGCAGTTTAGGACTGAGCAGAAAATCCAAAGTTCTATGTACCCCTGAACAGTCACCCAGGAATATCCCCCGATGGCTGCCTGCAGTTTGCTCATGCTAACAATTTTTAATCAGAACATACTTGAAGCCTTCGCTTCTTCAGCTATGCTGTGATTTGAATGTGGTCCCCAAAGTTCATGTGTTGGAAAGTCAAATTCATAAATCAGTGGTAGCTGAGAGTAGAGCTTTGGTGGGGCCATTACAGTGAGAGTGGGTGAGGGTGTGGCCTCGTCATGGCATTAGGAGCCATCCAAGAGGTGGAGGGGTCCTTGCTAGCACACTTCTATCTGGCCATGCGAACGTCTGGCTATGTTAAGGTGCAGTAAGAGGGTCCTCATCAGACTCTGAGGAGATGCCAGTGTCATGTGCCTTGACTTTTTAGCCTCTAGAACTGTGCACCAAGTGAACTTTCCTTTATAAATTACCCCATTTGTAGTAGTTTGTTAAAATAGGGAGAATAAGACAAACCACAGAGCTTTCCTACTCTGCTGTACTGTGAGTTTCTATCAAATAAGTGATAGTGGGTGACGGCCCTTGCTAGGGCAAATTTAGGTAAATGGATGTTGCTTGTTCTCACTTAGTTGGTCTTTGTTTTCATAAATAGCATGGATTCTTTCATACAACATGAAAGTGAAGCCTACTGTTGAGGTCTGCCCACACGATGCTTGTGTTATGATAGAAAAGATAAGGGTAAACATGCTCCTAACACAGTGTCAGGGAGTGCAATTGGTTCTGGAAAGACGAGCTGAATGAAAGACAAGAGAGTGCCGGAAGGTGCAGTGAATAAGGTAGACAGGAAAATCCTCTCTGGAGAGGTCTCCTTTCAGCAGAGTCCTGGATGAGTGGAGGGAGTGACTCACACGGCCACAGGGAAGGAGAGACCTGTAAACCACAGGGGCAGGAAGTGCAAAGATCTTGCTTTTTTATTCTGGGAAAAGCAAGGAGGATAGACTTACTGGAGCGGAGAATTGACCTTTCAAATAGTTTTGAGTAGTTTTGAAACAGGCCATGGTCAGGTGTCCATTTTACCTCCCGACGCAATTTACAGCACTCTGTCATGGGTTGCATTTTATGCTTTCAAATGTGTTAAAGTCCTAAACCCTAGGGCCTCCGAATTAGGAAATAAAATAAAAAAGAAGACTGTTGGAGTGAGTAGTGCTCTGCAATCACAGTGAATGGCTGTCTTTGTGAGTCTTTGTTCTGGGGGGAGAGACAGAAAAGGGACTGGAGTAGTTCAGAATATAGCCATGTCTAACAGTAACTGTTTTGTGGCAGAAATGTTCACTTTGGATCAAAATCTAATTGCCATCGTGTTGATAGGGACTCAGACTGCTGGCCATATACTCGAACTCTCAGACACTCAGAATGCAGGACTACAATGAGCTCCTTTGAACTAGGTAGAGCCATATGACCAATAAGTCTATGCAGAGTTGTTGTGACATCTTTGAAGACCTGTGTTAAAGGATAGTTGGTGTACGTCCTTTCCTCCCATCCCCATCTACCGGTAGCATTCATGCAAAGTGAAACATGGAAACTCTCTTCTCAGATAATAAAAATAAAAGCACCAGTCTAGGAGTAAGAAGCAGCAAACCAGAAGCATGCTGAAAATTGACAATGTCAAGTTGCCATATAGGCCTCAAGTTCCAAAATTTTATGTGAGACACAGTTCCTTTTTGTGTTTAAATTTCTGCATTCTGTAGTGATAGTTACTAATTACTTGCTTTTAAAAAAAGAATTCACATAGGTTATTTTCAAAGTCTCAACTGGTCCTCCAGAAGTTCATTGTTGGATGTTTGGCCACTCATCTCATATTGCAGGCTGTTGTGGGTACTTAGTCAGCTCTGTTTAATCTGTGACAGTTGCTGGTCATGTAGTCAGCTTCTTAATGGTTCATATATTGCAGTGGTCTCATTGGTCACCCATTCACTCATGTATTTGTTCATTTACTAGACAGTTCCATAAAAATATTAAGCCTCATTCTGAGGGCTAACATACTGTATAAGATACTATAACTGTACTCAACTATGCTTTTATTTTACATAAATTCCATTTAAATATCTAATAATTCCTTCATAAGTATTTATGAAGGCTTTTTATCAAATCATCACTTTTTTGAGACAGTATCTTACTGCATAGTTCAGACTGGCTTGAACTCAATATGCAGCCCAGGCTGGCCTTGAACTTCTACTGATTTTCCTGCCTCAGGCCCTGAAGGGCAGGGATTACAGGTGTGAGCCACCTGTAATCACTCCTGTCTCTCGAAGTATTCATGTGGTGTGTGTGCATGTGTTGCCCTAGATTTACTCAACTATAAGGCTTCCAGTCTCTTCCTCGCTCTCTCTTTTTATTTTTTATTTTTAATTTTTGAGACAGGGTCTCCCTTTGTAGTTCAGGCTGGCCCTGAGCTCACTATGGTGCCCAGGCAAGCCACCGCAAACTCAGCAATCCTCCTGTCTCTGCCTCTCGAGTGCTGGGATGACAGACGTGAGCCACCATGTCCGGCATTGTGGTATGCGGTGTTGATTGTTGGTGGGCGTGTTGACACGCCCAGCATTATCGGGATCGAACTCAGGTTCTTACGCTTGCGAGGCCGGCACCGCTGGAACCACTGAGCTAACCCTCCGGTCCCCCTCGCTCTCTTTTTTTTGTTTTTTGGTGGTACTGGGGATTGAACTTGACTCCTTGTGCTTCCAAGGTAGGCGCGGTACCACTTGAGCTAAATTCCCAGCCCTCCAGTCTCTCTAATAGTTGCTGTGGATGCCGTTGTGCATTTTGAGGAATAAATACTTGAAGAATGAAGAGAAATGCAAAGTACCATGGTCAGAGAAATCAAGCAAGTTTAGCTTTCTTACGGTCAATTACTTCCTCTAACAGAGCAGTCACTTTTGGGCTAGCTTAATGTGATAGTTTCCTTGCTATCTTTTTCTCTTGTCTAGAACAGTTTGTATCAAACAATTGGTAAATCCATATATCCTATGCAGTCTTTATTGATTGGGTCTTTAAGAGTCTGATTAAAAATTAGTTATGACCCTCATTGAAAATCTAGGCACTGTTAGGGCTGAATTCTTGGTACTAGGATTTCTGAGGCTGGTTAGGGTATTCTAGTGTCTAATGTTACAGTTTCTTCTACATGTGTGGCTGTGGCTCACACAGGTAGCACGTGACATACACAATGGTACCACCTCTAAGAGCCATTTGCATTCTAGATATTGTTGACACATAATGTGAACATTTCCTTATCTTCTGGCAAGATCAGTTTACTGCAGTAACCTAATAAAGGGACATAATGTCTTGTGTAAGAATATTCAGTTTTGCAAAGGTGCCATAGGGGCAAGCAGCAGGTCTGTGGACACTTACATATTATATTCTAGGCTTATGGATAATCTCTGAAAATTCTCCCCATTTAAAAGTGACCACATTTATTATAACTAATGATATCTTTAACTCTTTTGGGAAGATATCTAGAAAGGAGAATAGTTGAGTTGAAAATGTCTGGTTTTCATTTGAGGAATCTGCATATGGATTTCTGTAATGGTTATGTTAGCTGAGTATGGTGGATTAGTCAATGGTCTACCTGGACCAACCAGCTCAGTGAGTCAGTATGGGTCTGGCCGCGGGAGACTTGTGTGAGAGATTGCCGTGAGCTCTAGGCCTTCGCGGGCTTGTGCAGGGCATGGCTTTGGGATCCAGGCCTTCGGCTACATTGCTGAAGTCTGCCCGGACAGATCTTTTGCATTTGAGGTTTCAAGTGAATGTGATAAAATCATCCTGTAAATTATGTGTCCTGTATTAAATATGGCTGCAGAACTAAGTGAAATAAATCAAACATACAAGTATAAATATTGCATAGCTCCTCTTATATGAGAAACCCAAAATGTAAATAGCAGAATAAAATGTAGTAGAAAATATCCCATAGATCTTTTACTAAAAAGGAGAGGCCCAAAGGATGGAAGGGAAGACAGGAGAGAAAAGGGGTGAAGAAAGATGTGTCATGTATAAGCACCAACCCCCTTTGAAGGACGTAATCAATTATGCACTGCAAACATGCATTATTAAACATAAAAATTAGTATTACATCAAACAAAATTTACATCAGATTTCACAACTGTGTTTATTTTACAAAGGGAGATGCCCACTTTAAAGGCTTCCATTCAAGACACACACATCAGATTTCAGTTCTACAAGGAGGAGGCAGCTGTGGTTTGATATAAGCGGCACCTCTTCCAGGCCGGGGATCTGTACTATTCGCCAGCAGTAGTGTTTGGGGTGCAGCGGGTAAATGTACTTGGAGTTAGAAATTTCCAAAATCTTGCTACTGGGAAATTCCTCTCCTGGTGCCTGTTCTTATTTTTTCCTTTTGCTTTTCTTTGTGGCCACGGCATGGGGGGGGGGTGCAGGTTGGTTTCTTGTTCACTGGCATGAGGGTGGGAACCGGTTGTCTTAAATTCTTTCTCCTCTCATAGCTGTAGGTGGGAGCATTTTTGAAGGTAAATTATTTGGTTTACTATTAATTCCGTATTAAAAATTCTAGGGGGGAATTTAATGCTTGTTGCTTACAAGTAGGAAAGAGGGCATTCTGTTACCCTTAGAGTTGTATTGAATATTCTTGGAATGCGCTTAATTAGTATATGACCATAGACTTGACTAAAAAATAATCCATCTATTTATATTATTCTTTAAAAAAATGCCAACTTAGCATAAGGCTAGGGTTAGTCTGGCAGTTGTAACCAACAGTTAACACTTCCGATTTATTTGCAGTCAAATGCTCTACCCCTGAGCTATGCCCCCTCCAATTTATTTGCAATAAAACTATAATTTATTTCCCAATGATTCCTTTGTAGTCTAAATTTTCTAATCAAAGAATGCATACACAAAGTAGAATATTATTTCTTCCACCCCATTTTTTTCCATTTGAAATCCTCTGCTTAAAGAGGGAGCTGACAAGTGACCTTTAGGAGCAGGATAGCTCTTGTAAGGTGGGATCTCTATGTGTTTAATTTCCCCTGCCACACTGCGAAAATCCTTCAGGGAATTCTTTCCACTTAAAATCTCTTTATCTCTCCTAATGGCACCTGGCAGAATGCCTTCCACGTAACATTCAAGTATGTGTCAAGTTGTATTAGAGCTCTTCTTTTCCAGAATGTGAAAAGTTATCATTAAATGTAACACTGATTTTTTTTTTTTTTGCCCTTCTCTAGAAAAATGTCTTATTCAGGTAAAACTTCTAATTGGTTGCCTTACTTTCCCTACTTCACTTTTGTGAAGTATTTATTTGTATTGAGCCATTTCCACTCTTTCTATCATGCCTCTTCCTTTTCTATATACGTGTCTATACTATATATGACTTGGTTTCTATTTATAAGTTTATTCAATTCAGAAACTAATGTTAATATTGAAATTGGTCCGTCACTGGTGGTGCTTCTATTTTATCAGAATATCACCTACTACCGGAAGAAGCCCCTGGGACCACCTGACATCTTCCTCTGTCCATTTTCCTTTCTTGGGTTCACTGGGATAATGCAGGGTGACATTGTTTAAGTGGGGACAAAATTTCTTGTGTCTTCAGTAAAAACACTCCTCCTCCTCCCGGCTGTGAGGCTTAAACATTTAGCCAGGGTGCAATAAACGAGCCAGACGGGAAGTTTCCTGCACTCTGGTGCTGGAGGTTCTCTAAGACTCCCACACCTTCTCCTGCAGAGCCCCGCCACTCTCCCCTTGCTGCAGCGACCATTGTGTCCTTCTCTCCGGCGCTTCTCTGCCAGCTTAGGCCTTCACTCACCAGGACACCTTTGGAGCTGAAAAACCTCTGCACGATTTTCCTCACTGTCCTCTTCTCTGCTCCTCCAGATGTGGGGACAGAGTTGGGTCGCACACATGCAGACAAACCCCCAGGTGCACCCACCCATGACTTCCTGTGACTGTACCACTGAGGAGATGTGTTTTACCTCTTTTTGCTGAAAATGTAACATAACTCCTTGTGGTAGGCAGTGACTGGAGACTGTATACAAATATGTGCATGGGTGAAAGGCGAGGAGACAAGAGTGAGCAAGGCCGCATGGAAGGACCACCTGGACAGTTACCAGTAGAATGGGCTCATCCTCGTAGAGGTGAAGTTTCTATGTAACTCCCTTTGGAACGCCTCACGGCTGGTACATACTTAACAGATACCTAGTTACCCTTTGAGAATTAATTGGTGAGATTTAGGACTGGTGTTTCAGCAAGTCTTAAAAATGTGAGTCTAATCAATTTAACTTCCTGAATTGGGGCACCCTTACACATTTGATATCGGCTCATTAAGTTGGGCCACTCCCCAAAGCTCTTGCTAGAGAGACTGTCTTCTGTATTTATATGCTGGAAGGATTCACTGCATGCAGAATTTGGTACCTGGCGTTCTCACCCAATTTAAAGTGTCTATTGTGAATAATTTCACTCCTGTGCCTGAAATTATAAATTAATGTCAGCTAATGGACTCTGTGATTTATTGGATATAGCTCAATAACATCGTCCTTTTATTTTATTGAAGTTGATTATGTTAAGCTCTGCTGAGGCCTATAGAGTCCCTCTGGGGCATAGCATTAGCCTAATTGTAAATTCAGAGTAAACCCATTGAAAAGCCACCATGTGTTGGTTTGTTATTGGGTATAGAGATGTGGTGGAAACGAGCACTTTGTCAACCTTCTGACATCTAACAGTTTTGCTGGGCTGAGTAGCAACATAGCATGTTTCAGTCTTGAGTAGACCTTGTGTTCCCCTGAGGCCACTATATATTCACACTGTGTGAATTTTTCACATTGAGTGATTTATTGTCTGCTATGTGTCCAGTAGGGTTAAGCATGAAAAGATAGGTTTGAGGGAGGGAGGATGTTCTTGCCATAGCCACTTGCTGTCTGTGTAAACTCCACCCAGGATGAGGACTTCTCCCTGTTTTTGAGGGAAGGCTGTGTCTTCAGAGCTTAGAACGTGCTAGATACACAATAACAACTCAATTGTAAGTAGTGTTAAATAAGTTAATAAAGAATATGATGTAGGCATGGCAAAAGTTATGGAATACCTTAGAGCTGAAAGTGTAAATGTATTTTTACTACTACTCTTTTTTTTTGAGACAGGGTCTCACTTTGTAGTTCAGGCTGGGCCTGAACTCACTATGTAGCTCAGACAAGCCTTGAACTCAGCAATCCTCCTGCCTCTGCCTCCCGAGTGCTGGGATGACAGGTGTGAACCACCATGCCTGGCCTTGTGGTGTGTGGTACTGATTGCTGGCAGGTGTGAGTTTCCATGCCCAGCGTTGTGTTATGTGGTTACTGGGCATTGAGCCAGGGACCTTGGCGCTTGCTGAGCAGGTGCCAGAACCAGTGAGCTAGGTCTCCGGCCCCCTTTACTACTAATCTTACTCAAGATCTGAGAGTGGGCTCACACAGTAGTATTGGAATGGAAGAAGTTGGGCATATGTTGCTTCTGCTAATCGCTGGCTCATGGACTTTGGGACACAGGGTGCTCATGAATCCTCGGGCTTGGAGTAGATTAAGACTTTATCAGAGTTTGGATGGTATGTAGAAAATGAACTCCGTTCGTGCACCTCTGAGCGCATTTCAGAACAGGTGTGTGAAGTCCAAGAACAGCAGAGAATGAGGACAGGTACTGAACGTTCTCTTCAAACCTGACATGAGGCTACACAGCTCCGCCTGGGGAGCTTCGGACTTCCTGGGCAGATCATTCCACGCTTCTCTCTGAGACTCGCTCTTAGATGGGCTTCAAATCTGGGGGCTCAAGCAGTCCTCCCGCCTCAGCCTGCTGAGTAGCTGGGACTGTAGGTGCATGTCCCTATCGCTGGCTGATAATTCCATATTTAGATTGCTCTGACTATAAACTGTGGTTTTTTTCCTGTGCAATTTTGACTTGTTCGTCTTTTTTATACTACCTAAAAAGTACTTTTGTCCATTTATTTTTCTCTTCTGTGAGCTGATACGATTTTTAACACAAATATCATGTTTCATTCTACTTCCCTTTTCCTAGAGTTTTGGTAATACATGTTGCAAATACTATTCTCTAGATTGTAGGTTTCACATAGGTTATGGTTTCCTGATACTTCACTATCTATTTGTATCTATAATCTCCAGTTTGTATGTATGAGCCTTCCTTTCAATCAAGGTATACTTTCCATATAATAGAATGCACAGATCTTAAGTACAGCGTTTGAATGCAAGACTAGTATACTCCTTACTGCTATCCCCAAAAAAATATAACACCCTTTCTCCATCCCAGAGGAAATACTTTTCGGATTTCACTTGATGGTCTATTGTGAATTTCCTATTAGTGGAATCAAACAGCACATACTGTTTCGTGTTTGGCCTTTGAAATTCGATGTGATTTTTAAAAGATTGATCCATGTTATCACGTGTGTCA
Source organism: Thryonomys swinderianus (assembly GCA_004025085.1). NCBI lineage: Eukaryota > Metazoa > Chordata > Mammalia > Rodentia > Thryonomyidae > Thryonomys > Thryonomys swinderianus. The sequence goes on from PVIC010021269.1 coordinate 21,795, forward strand.
ACAGTGTTTTCCCTATTAGTGCTGAGTAGCCTTTCACTGTATGAATATACCTCCATTTATTTTTTTCTCCATTTTGATGAATGATGGAAACAGTCATTGAACTTTACGTCAGATTTGCAGAAATGACCTGATCATTGTATATTGGGGGATGACTACCACCGCTTTTGTTTTAGTGTCATGCTTTTGTTACTGTAGCCCAAGTTTGCACTAGTTATTATAGTGTCTTTAATGTGTGTGTGTACACCATAATGCCCTGAAAAAGAGCAGAGCTTTCCAAAGAGGCTACCATGACTTTAATCCTAGATCTGCCTCCTGTGATCTGGTTATGTAAGGGAAATTATTTTATGTCTTCATATCTCTGTAAAACTGGAATAATGATAATGCCTATGTCTCTCTAATGCCCGTGATTAGAGGTTAATGCTTTTGATAAATGTCCATTCCAAGCTGGAACCGCTCACTTGCTTTGAAATGGGCTTTGCACTCTAAGAGAGCACACTAGGTTTTGTGGTACCACTTGTCTCCTATACTCAAGAGCTCTTGCGAATTTGTGGCAGATGTTGATGTTTATCTGGTTTATTTTAAAGTAATCCGATCCCTCACTCTACCCCACTGAAACCAACTACTTCTTTTTCTGATTAAGTGGTACAGTCGCTATCTGTATCACCTCTGCTATCTATATCAACTCGGTCGTTTGTGGATTTGATGAGCAGATCATCCATGTTCTCATCAAGTCACTCTTGATATTTGAACAGAACAGTACTGACATATTTTTAGCATAAGATTAATAACCACCTTTTGGTTCAAAAGCGATCTGTTAATGAGCAATGTTCGGGAGCTGTTTTACAAGGAGTTTCGCATGCACTGAGCTGTACTTTCTGTTCTTTATATAAGATGTTAGTATACACAAACCTATGAATCACACGGCCTCAGGAGTTCTACAAAAGTAATTGTAATCACCTGTAGGGAGCTGTGGGAAGCGACTGAGGTGAGGTCTTCAGTTGAACCCCCATGTAATGTGCAAAGTCTGGCTCTTGGGACACTGAGCCATCAAAGACACTTCCTGTACACATCTCCTGACCGCCACCTTAGAAAACAAGGAGAACAGTGTGGAAGCTCCATTGCTGGGTAACTAATCACAGCGTAGCTGGCTAGTCCGGGGATTTAGCTCATGTGGTACTGCATCTACCCTGGAAGCACCAGGACCCAAGTTTGATCCCTGGTCTGGGGAAAAAAAAGCAGGCTAGCTTTGAGAGTGGCTGGTATTCCACCTTCTCATCATAACACAAAGAGCTTGTTTTCTCTGAAACAGCCCCTGACGCACCTCCTTGAAACTGTATAAAATAAACAAGCTGAACGGGTGCCGGGTCGCAGTTTCCCCACGGAGGACTGCGTCCCACCCGGCCCCAGCTTTTCCCTTCATGTGTGTGTGTCTGTGTGTTTTTTCCTTAAGTCCTTGTTGCCCCCGCTCAGTGCTCAGGTTCATCCACACGGGCTGCGGTCGTTGAGCGACCATGGGGCCTGAGTACCGCGGAATTCAGGAAAGGAACGTGAGGAGACACTCTGGTGAGGGCATCATGCAACCAACGAAACAAAACCGCAAAACTAAGGGAAGCAACTAAAGGAATAAAATTGGGGTTTGGAGCATATTGGATTATAGCCAGCTATCAAAACAAGCGATATTTGGCAGTAAAGGAGGACCACCAATTGTGTATAAATATCTTTAAGACTATTGAGAGCAAGGGGGACATCTATTAAGATTGCTCAGTTCTAAATTTTTAGAATCTGTAGAGGAAACTTGTCCTTGATTCCTAGGAGGAGCTGTAGATTTGCATTCTTGGGGGAAAAAAGGAAAGCAGCTGCATACATGATGTACTACTGAAGGGCCTGGTAAAATTCCTCTCCTTACCTTTTAACTCTTTGGGTGCTTGTAGGAAAAAGCTTAGATCCTAGACCAGACTCTGAGAAACTGAATGCCATAACCCCCTGCCCCGCCGGGAGAGGGAAAATTGGTACTTCCATAAAGAAAGTCAAACTCTTTCTTGGCCAGAGCTTCCAGAGCTCCAGGAGGCTAATGAAATAAATCCCTGCCGATCTGTGCAGCAATACCGTGTCTGGCAGGCTACGCTAATAAGAGATTTATTAGACCCTATTGTTTTCTATATAAATATTGGAAAAAATACCGTTTTAAAACAGTTCCAACAAAATGTGATACTTAAGATCAAAGCACAAAGACCACGTTGTATTTTACTGTCCCAGTGCTGACTGTAGCTTGTCCACTTAGCAGTAAAAACAAAGGACAATTTCAGGCTACAGCTAAATGATCAAAGCCAGGGACATGGAGATGTCCTGCTGGGCAAAGGAAATTTACAGTGAAAGATAAGTTACAAATTTAGCTAATTGATAAATTGACATTTCATTTGAAATTCAAAATGTTTAGTTGGTGCCTTTAAAACATTTCTTCTACATTGCAAATTATTAAATTGTAACTATAGGGTTAACTTGGTCTTTTCTGTACTTTGTTGATAAAGAACTCAAGGTTCTGTTGGTAGCCAGTAAAATTTTAAAATGTAACAATCTGACATTGGAACAGCAACAGCAGCAGCAACAAAAAGTGGACACTTTAAAAGTTAAACAAGCCAAGTTTATTATAAAAGGTTAAGTGAAATGGAGAAAAAATGTTGAGAAGGCTAGATATAAGAGTTACATTTTTGATATGAAAGGATTTTGTATGTTTATCTTATTACAAGAGATAAATAAGATCAAAGGGCGTGGGTAGGTCAAGAAGGTATACATACAATAGTGACTTATCAAGGAAATACATATTTTTTTTGTTTTGAAGTTTGTTACTGAAAGGTTTATAATAAATGAGAGAAAAGAAAAGGCCATTAACTGAGGGTATTTACAGGGATAAAGAGCTTTCATTCCTTCCGATTCTAATTACAAGAGATCTGTTAATTGACCTAAAAAAAGTTTTGACTAGTCTTATTTATAATTATGAACCTAAAATTATAAAAGGGATATTATAATTCAATGAGGCTAAATATATTTGAGTGCACTGTAGTTTTATTGTCTTATAAATTTGTTCGTCTATCCAGCTATACAGCTGTTTTGAGTTCAGCAACATTTCTCTTTTTGAAATTTTTTTTCTTATATTTAGGATTTATAGATAAAGGTTTTAAAAATTAAAAGCATGCCTTTTCTCCCTCCAGGTTATTTTATCAAAATGATGTCAAGATTAACTTTACAAGTGTGAGAATACTGTTGCCTATAGTTAATAACTCAATGGTATGGGGTGGAGGTAGTCTTGTCTATGTAGATAACTGGGACCCTTAGGTTTGGGAAGACTCTAAACGGGATTACTCAGGATGAACAAAGGAGCAGGCACATGGAAACATTTTCCAGCCTTTGGTCACTAGAGGGAGCCCAGTGGTTTTCATAGTCTTATACTAGACTGATCTTGATTGTTTTCCTAGCCTTGTAAAAGACTTATGCCAATAAATATTACTTAAATAGGTTTACTCTGGTTACCATCAAAGGGTTAAGTTCTAAATATATTACTGTGACATGTTTACATTGGTTATTTTCAAAAGATTAAATTTTCTGTGAGAAAAACAAAGTTTTATTATGAATACGCTTTTGGTATAAAACTAAAATACGTAAGGTTGCATATAATTGTGATACTTATTGGTGCTCCTTTACTGATGTACTATATGTGTGTTAATGCTTTCAAACTGTACAGGTTTTCTAATATACTATTTATGGTAATTATCTCCTTTTAATTCAGGTATTTGCCTTTGTTTTACACTCCAGCTACTTATAACTAAGAACATATAGAGGCTGATATATTTTCTTTAGATGACACCCTATCAAAAGATAACAAATTTGGGTAGAAGCTTTTTGTGGAAAGGTAAGTATGTTTAACAATGGCTATCTTATACTAGGAGACATTAAGTGTGCTACAAAGGTACCATGTTTGTCATGCTAAAAGTACTATGTGTGACTCTAGATTAGAAGCCTTTTTTTTCTATTAACATTTTACAGGGACTCAACTTCTAGAATAAGCATGACTGATAAAAATAACAGACCTCTAACTATGTTTTATATTTCAAACTGTCACACAGACATTATGATAATTAAATTCACTACTCTCATTGTAATGCTAATGCTATTGATCTTCTCTCCTGGATGTTCAACAAATAAAGTTTACAGACCAGAACTAAAAAGGAAATTGGATAAAGAAGACGGCCAATATTTTGGCCATGGCCTTTCAAGGTCAGCAATAGACACAAGGCAAAAGAGAACTTTTTCTACAAGATCCTACAACTTTTTTAAGTCATCCAACCTCCTAAATAGGGAGATTGTTGGACACCAAAAAAGATAAAAATCTACAATATAAAGTGTGCTAGAGGAGTGTCACTTAGAGAGTAAAATTCTCCCATGTTTTCATAGACAGCAAAATGGTCAAGCAAGGCCCCCATCTTGACAGCTGACACTAACAGGAGTTTAAAAGATCTATATATGTTTTCAAAGTAATGCCAGTGGAGACTTAATTGACCTTGATTGCAGGAGGTTAATTCTAATTAATATAGGTATGACCTTAACTTGGCCTTCAACACCCAGGAGAAAAATATAATGTAAAATATATAAGATATGTAAAGTCGGGCCGGAGGTTTAGCTCAGTGGTTCCGACGCCTCCCTCACAAGCGCAAGGTCCTGAGTTCGATCCCCGGTAACCACATATAATGCTGGGCGTGAAGACACGCCCACCAACAATCAACGCCGCATACCACAGTGCCGGATGTGGTGGCTCACGCCTGTAATCCCAGCACTCGGGAGGCAGAGACAGGAGGATTGCTGAGTTCGCGGCACCATAGTGAGCTCAGGGCCAGCCTTAACTACAAAGTGAGACCCCGTCTCAAAAAGCAAAAAAAAAAAAAAAAAAAAAAAAAAAAAAAAAAAAAAAAAAAAAAAAAAAAAAAAAAAAAAAAAAAAATGTAAAGTCAAGATCATAGTAGTAAAGGTAGAATTAAGAAGGGCTCCAGATACTGGCCCCTTCTATCAGTTTCCAGCTACACCAGTGGCTCACTACTGTTATGAGTCATTAACAAAAACTATGTCAAAATTTATAGGATCCTGATATTATTGTGGTTCCATTTACCAATCTCCAACAAGACTGGCTTTGGCAATTTTCTCTCAATTGAAAGATGGCCATGGCTAATTTTCCAGATAAAATAGAAAGTCATTAGGCTGAAAATAGATTACTTCACTTCCTTAGACTATTTTCATCTTCCCATGAGTGGTACAGCCTCAGCCTATTTTGGATACACTTGTGCTTTTTACAGATGATTCAAGCTTTAGCAGAGGTAGATATTATTGTTCCACTTGAACTAAAGCTCTGCAGACACATTTTACATCTACTCGTCATATTGAAATACAGGCAATAATCTGGGCCTTGGAAGACCTGATAAGTTTGTCAGTATTGGCTCTGATAGCAAATATGTAGTAATTATTATTCAGCAGATAGAAACTGCCACTATATGTTACACTAATAGTGAAGAACTTTTCAGTGTCTTCAGAATCTTATTCACCTTGGATAACAGCCTTGTTTCAAAGACCACATTTGTTCTCATAGTGGCCTACCTGGTTCCCTTGCATTAGGCAATTCATTAATGGACAGATTAGTAGCTCCAGCTCTAACTTGAGATCTTTCTCTATAAGAAGTTCCTGTTAGTTTACATGCTCATTATCATCAAAATGCTGCTGCTCTAACATCAAGAATTTTGCTTAATTTGTGAGCCGGTTTGAGAGATTGTAAATGGTATTCAGCATGCATAATCCACCTCCTGATCCCATCCGCAGGAGTCAGTCCTCCTGGCCTTAATCTGTTATGACAAATGGATATGACTCAATGTGTCAGAGTTTGGGTAACAGTGGGCTCATGTATCATCAGTACATATTCAGGTTTTGTCTTTGAGACAGGCCAGACAGGTAAAAGCACCAAACAGACTATTAACTATTGTCACCTTTTGCTGCTATGGGAAATTTCCTTTCTCCTAATACAGATAATGGACCTGCTTATACCAGTTCAGCACTTTCTAGTTTTTGTTCTATGCATAATATATACCACTGGAATACCTCACAATCCTCAGGGACAAGGTATCGTTGCAAGTGTAAACAACATGCTTAAAATTCAATTACCAAAACAAAAGGGGGCATCAGCCTTATAATGATAGGTCCTACAAGCCTGCACCTTGAAATGTTTCAAATCATGCCCTTTTTACTTTGAATTTTCTAAATTATGACTTAGAAGGACATAATGCCACTGAACCACATCAGGATCAGAAAAAGAACTCCCCTTTAGAAAAGTGTATTGGAAGGATTTATGATCAAGAGATTGGCATGGGCCTGATCAATCCAGTATTAATGTAGGGAATAGGTTACACCTGTGTCTTTCCAGAAGGATCTTCTTAGCCAATTTAGGTTCCTGGGAAGGCTATAAAGCACCACTATGGACCCCGAGGAGATAGCTCTACCTCTCAAGAAAATGAAGATTTCCCTCATGGTGAATGTGTGCAGACGGATCAGAAGAGCCACCGAGGGACTGTGACATCATCCACCTGAAGACAACTAAAGAAGCTGACTTTCTAGCTCTTGTTGCCATGCAGGGAGGAATGACTGAAAGTTGAAATGAGACATACTGGACATACTTTCCTGATCTACCATGGCACATCCAGTTACCTGGGATACTCCTGTATCAGCTTCAATATTTACTGACTACTCTGCCCTGTTGGTGGGTGAGATAGTGCACATATTTTCCCTGTCTGATTCCTCATTCAATTATGCTGAGAAAGAGTATCTTCTTACCCATATGCTGCTCTCCTAAGAGGACATCCTTGTGCCTAAAGCTTATTTGAGTAGAAAAATCAGCTTTGATTAAAAATGTTTCTGGAC
>PVIC010021270.1:0-28741 GCA_004025085.1 Thryonomys swinderianus
AAAAAAAAAAAAAAAAAAAAAAAAAAAAAAAAAAAAAAAAAAAAAAAAAAAAAAAAATCTATTGAATTGTAACAGATGTCAGTTGATAGTGCAGCTAAGCATCCAATCATATTTCCATCAATAGTGCCAGAAATTTCCTCTGAAATGCAACCTAACCCTGACCAGTCATAGCACAGAATTACTATTAGAATGATTGGTTTAGGTAAAGGCAGTCAATTTAGAGTCAGTGAGGCATGATCCTATTTGCATAAACTTCTGGGCATGAAACAGATGCTCTCTCCCATTGGATGCCAGTGAACCTGAAAAGTTGCTCTATTCACTTTATCATCATTTGAAGACTGAGAGCAAAAGCATGAAAGAGAAAAGAAGGAAGCAAAGCTAAACAAAAGAGGGAGCTTGTCCTACTGACACGTTTTGTACTTTTGAAGATCATGGTCATTGACTCTTCAACATCGCTTCCTATCTAAAAATTACTGTAAGTTCCTTATGGTGATGCAATTTCCTATATAAGTGATCAGCCTAACATCAGATATGTAATCTAAAATTGATCAATTCAAGATGAAATGGAGAAAAATTTGTTGGAGGACTTCTAAAAATATTTCGTTACTTCTATGAATCAGGATCAGAAAATTGTGTCGTTCTTTTTCTTTTTAATGATGATTCTGTTTGTGTATGATTCCTGGAATTTTAACCAGCCTCAGAGGAAACACTACATAATGAAGGTGGCAGAGAAAAGAAAGGGACTATTTTGAGATCTTTGATTGAATCATCTCATTGCTGTTCCTAGAGTTCCTGGAATCCTACCTCTGACGCTTAGCCATGTGATAAATTATTTTTTATAGTTGAACTACTTTAACCTTCGGTTTTCTGTTATTTGCTTAAATGGAAAAGTGTCCCCAAACTGAAATCACATGTTATCTTCAGACAATATTGTTAGAGTTTAAGTTATAAGAAACAACACTCTCTCAGAGATTCACAGCCAGCTCCCAGACACTATTCTAATATGTAAAAAATAATACACTGAGGTGAGCACACGACTGTTCCAATGAATGCTGACAACAAAACTACGGGCTACTTAGATTATCCTCAGAGGAGGAGTTAGGCTTCCTGCCTCCAGTCTCTCCACTTCCCATATATTTTCCATGTATTTTAGATTTATTGACCTGAGATAAGATGGCTATAATGTTTTTTTCTTATGAGAATAAAAGATTGAGTCATTTATTTTAGGAAGTTTTCTGCATTAGCATATCCTTTTCCAAAACTGTCAAAATGTAGTGTGATTTACTGTAATCTTTATAATAATACTAATACCTACAATAAAAAGTGGACTAATTATCCCCATCTATTTCCTTTCCTCCTTCACTTTACAACCTCTCAGGACCCCCCAGTATTTTTCACTCCATCTTCCAATCACCTTGAACCTACGTTCAATTCTTCATGTGTATTCTTCCAAACCACTTTTTTTTTTACTTCCATTAGTACATGTTTCAGTACATAGTGTTTACATTCCCTGTAGGGAATATGTTACAGGTACATAATATATTTCAGTGTGTTTTTCTTTTTCCCTCCACCTCCTTTTATTTTTCTAGCATCAGATTTATTTACCTTATAAGACATTCTGCAGTTAATTATCATATATACAGAGGAAAAACCAGACTAATAAGTCAAAGAACATTAAAAAAAAACATTTTCTATGAGAACATAGACAATGCTAGTATGGCTTTAGTATAATATGAGTCAAAAGAATGAATTAGAAAATCATATAGTATCATCTAGAGCAGTGCTGTACAGCTGTTTTCATTACTGTCCCATCCCCACTACAAGGTTTGTAAACATATCTTTAATTGTTCCATTATGAAATTTTAATATCATTGATGTACCTGTATACTTATTTATCTTATATTCAAAACTTACAATATCACTTGTTTAGACTTAGAGAATGAGAAATGGGATAGCACTGACTTTTAATCTATTTTTATAAGAAGAGATTTATACACAGATACACAGAAAGAAAAGAGCATATACCATCAGGATAAGATGAATATGTACAAGCCAAGGGGAAATACTTTAGATTATCCTTGGTGATATCTTGATTTAAACTTAGGTGTTTTATTTAAACCACTTAGTCTGAGCTACTTTGTTATACACGATCTAGGAAGCAAATACTACACTTAGCAATGTCACCAAAAACTGAGATTTCTTCTGTCTTCTATTTTCTGTTAGTTTCATATCAAAGCTTGTTGTAATATGGCTATAAGCATCTTTGGAAGATATATTTTTCTGATTAACTAAGAGAAATCAGAAAATTTTAGTCAATATTTTTACAGGAAATTTTAGCCAACACTTTTTTTTTTTTTTGAGACAGGGTCTCGCTTTGTAGTTCAGGCTGGCCCTGAGCTCACTGTGTAACCCAGGCAAGCCTGGAACTCAGCAGTCCTCCTGTCTCTGCCTCCCGAGTGCTGGGATTACAGGCGTGAGTCACCACGCCCAGCACTGTGGTATGTGGTATTGATTAGCCAACACTTTTTTGCTTTAGTGTAACTCATCAGAAGTCATTTCCTTACCCCTACATTATATTTAAAGAAAATGGTGCATTTGGTTTAGATCCAGTTTATATAGTTGCTTCCAAATCAGCTGCATTACCAGAGTGGATTATTTGGCAAATGTGATCCTGATAATGAAGGTCCACTGCTGATCTAGAGATTGGTCAGCCCAAGCAAAGCAGTGTAGACACACACAATCTAGGATTCAAGCCGGGACTAGTGACATAATCAACAACCACAGAAAATCTAAGCTATTACTTTGAAAGATTACAAGGTTTTGTTACTCTTGTTTTGTTTGTTTGTTTTATTGAGACAGGGTCTCACTTTGTAGTTCAGGCTGGCCCTGAGCTCACCATGTAACCCAGGCAAGCCTCCAACGCAGCAATCCTCCTGCCTCTGCCTCCTGAGTGCTGGGATTACAGGCGTGAGCCACCACGCCTGGCACTGTGGTGTGTGGTACTGATTGCTGGAGGGTGTGAGTCACCACTCCCAGCATTGTTGTATGTGGTTACTAGAGATCGAACTCAGGACTTTGTGCTTGAGAGGCAGGCACTGGAACCACCGAGCTAAATCTTAGGCACAACTTTTTGTTACTCTTACAAGATTTTTATTTCTCTGATGCTATTTCCAGATATTCCACTGCCACTTTGAAAGGTTTTTGGCTCATAACAATTTGTATTTTTTAAATTTTGATTTAACTCTTTGCACATGTTGTTGTGTTTAAACGTTGCTTATAATCTCTTTGGGATTCACTTAAGAAAATTTTCCCCTGAGAATTTGGTCAGCTCCCTTTAGAAGTATCCTTTCATGTTCATAATGTTGAATGATCTGGCTCCATAATAATGATCATGAAGACTATATTGGCACATTAAATGGCAAGTACATCAACGTTTATGTTGTACATAGAGTCTCATAAAGATCTTTTCCACTAAATACAGTTTTCTGAACACTGTTTCTTTGAGAATCATAGTCTCCAAATAGAATATGAAATAACTAATAAATAGTAGCCCACATATCCTTTTTTTTTTTTTGAGACAGGGTCTCGCTTTGTAGTTCAGGCTGGCTCTGAGCTCACTATGTAGCCCAGGCAAGCCTTGAACTCAGCAATCCGCCTGTCTCTGCCTCCTGAGTGCTGGGATTACAGGCATGAGCCACCACGCCCAGCATTGTATGTGGTTACCGGGGATTGAACTCAGAACCTTGCGCTTGCAAGGCAGGCGCCGGAACCACTGAGCGCAGGCGCCGGAACCACTGAGCGCAGGCGCCGGAACCACTGAGCTAACCCTCCGGCCCCCACATATCCTTTTTTTAAAAATAAAGTGATGGAGGGCCGGAGGGTTAGCTCAGTGGTTCCGGTGCCTGCCTCGCAAGCGCAAGGTCCTGAGTTCGATCCCCGGTAACCACATACAATGCTGGGCGTGGAGACTCACGCCCACCAACAATCAATACCACATACCACAGTGCTGGGTGTGGTGGCTCAAGCCTGTAATCCAAGCACTTGGGAGACAGAGACAGGAGGATTGCTGAGTTCGAAGTTTGCCTAGGCTACGTAGTGAGCTCAGAGCCAGCCTGAACTACAAAGCTCGAGACGCTATCTCAAAAATAAGAAAGAAAGAAAGAAAGAAAGAAAGAAAGAAAGAAAGAAAGAAAGAAAGAAAGAAAGAAAGAAAGAAAGAAAGAAAGAAAGAAAGAAAGAAAGAAAGAAAGAAAGAAAGTGATGGAGTTTTTCATAATAAGCCCTTTGGGCACACTGAGGAAGTATTTGCCTTTTTTTAAAAATAGAAATAGCTTTGTTATCATGAAAGCTAAAAGCTATTTAGTGCCTAGGTATAACCTACTAGACACCAACCACTGAGAAACTACATTTTCCAACTGTTTCACTTGCCCCACCTGTGCTTTCTGTATATGGTTTTAAGGTCCTACCTATTGAGTTTATGTTCACAATTTTATTTATCCATTTATCAAGCTGATTGCTGTATCTTGCTCTTGCTATCCTGTGAGCTCCCAATGTGCTTCTAGTTGTCCTCTAGAACAATTAGAACACCTCATAGTCACCACAAAAATCAGCAGAATTTCACAAGATTTGTATCATTTCCCATCTAATTTAACCTCACATTTCCTTATATATTTTAATTGTTTTTCTCAGACTGAACTTTATGATTTAGAGGTTCAGTACAAGCTCACCTGGAAGCAAACACAAGATTGTTATTTTTCTATTTTTTTTTCCACTAGACACACATTCCCTTTACAAGAAACAGATTATAGGAGATTTCCTTTCAGATGGCTTTCCTAGCATTGGGTCCAGAAGCGCAACACCCACAAGTTAAAGTAGGAGAGGTTTAGCCAGGCGTGGTGGCTCACGCCTGTCATCCCAGCACTCGGGAGGCAGAGGCAGGAGGATTGCTGAGTTCGAGGCTTGCCTGGACTACACAGTGAGCTCAGAGCCAGCCTGAACTACAAAGCGAGACCCTGTCTCAAAAGGAAAAAAAAAAAAAGTAGGAGAGGTTTACTTTGGCTCACAGTTTGAGAGCTTTTAGTTCATGGTTGGCTGAATCCAAGGCAGAAATGGGATGAGGGGTGAGTATGGAGGAGGAAAGCTACTCTTCCGTGGTAGCCAGGAAACAGAGTCAAAGGGGAGGGGTTAGCTTATTTTATTTTGTTTTTTTGAGACAGGGTCTCACTTTGTAGTTCAGGCTGGCCCTGAGCTCACTATGTAGCACAGGCAAACCTCGAGCTCAGCAATCCGCCTGCCTCTGCTTCCTGAGTGCTGGGATGACAGGCGTGAGCCACCACGTCCAGCCAAAAAAGTAGGTTTAGAGAGGTATGTCTTCCAAAATTACACCCTTGCTGACATACCTCTCCCAGGCAAGGCCCATGCTTGACAGCACTTTTAGTTATTAACTCATTCATGGATCAGTGCACTGATGAGGATAAGCCTATGATCTAATCACCTTCCAAAGACTATAGTCTTTTTACTATTGTAGCTTTGTAACATAATTTTAAACCTTGGATAATAACAACCCTTGCCTTTCTCTCATTGCTCAGGATTGCTTTAGTAATTCTGGGCCTCTTATTCTATATAAATTTCAGAATGCATTTTTTTCCTAACTCTGTGAAGCTTATGAGTTTTTGATAAGATTCACATTATGTCTATGTATTTTTTTGTAATGTGGCTATTTTGATGATATTGGTCATACTTGTCCAAGAACTGGGGGTAGCCTTCCATTTTCTATGTCCTCTCCAGTCTCCTTTTTCAGAGGAATATAATTTTTATTATAATGGTGTTTGACTTCCTTCATTAGACTAACTCCTAGGTACTTAATTTCTTGAATTGTGAATTGGACCGTTCTGCTGATTTCTTTCTCAGTGGGATTATTCAGGTGTTGGAAAGCTATTCATTTTTGTGTACTGACGTTGAACCCTCCCACTTTCTTCAATTTGTTTATTAGCTCTAAGGACCTCTGCCAGAGCCAGCTGGACAAAACAGCGAGGTTGTGAAGTCAAGGGGTGGGGATTAAGAAAAGAGAAGACAGGAAAATGGGCTCGGGAGGACCTCTCAGTCAATACTGAGCAGGCACCTGTTTATTGAGCAGGTTGTATTTATACTTTTTCAGAGGGCCAACATGGCCTCAAAAATGGTTACATTTTATCTTATAGGGGAAGAAAAACAGGAACAAAGCATTCAGGAAATCAGCACACAAACAGGAGAAAGATGTCAACTATAAACATACTGTCTGGAATCAGCTCCCTAAACGTCAAATTACAATTTTCTTAAATCTTTTTCCTACCTCTAGCTTTCTTACACTATTTTTTATTAATGCTTAACTTTAACAAAAGTAAGTACATCTATCACACAATTAACTCTGTTAGAATTCAGTCCTAACCTACACAGGAACAGGAAGGAAAACAACATGTTGCCAACTTGAGGAACAGAGGTCAGGGGGCCAAGTCAGAGGCTGTTTACCCTCCCAGTCAGGCGTCCCAATGCAGCGGTCCAGAGGTCGCAGAGCATCTTGGGAGCTGGGCAGCACTGTTTGGTAGAGTGCAGATCGCGCAACTGCTAGTTGGTGCAGCACCCAGTGCAGATCTCCAAGCCTGAAAAGTCTCCTCCAGCAGGGTCTGCTTCCCACACACCTCTGGTAGATGTTATTGTGTAGTGTAGGTAAAGGATCATGAAATGTGCAAATAATATAGTTTGGCTTCTTTCTTTCTTATTTGAATCTGTTTTATTTCTATCTATTGCCTGATTGCTCTGCATAAAGTTTTGAGTACTACATTGAAAAGGAGTGGTGAGACTAAACATGCTTCATTTGTTCCTGATTTTAGGAGAAATTCAGATTTTCCCCACTTAGTTTGATGTTTGTATTGAGTTTGTTATATGTACCCTTTGTCAGTTTAAGTTAAGGTCTGCCTATGCCTATTTGTGTCAAAAAAATTTATACCATGAATGAATGTTGGACAAATGCTTTTTCTGCAGCTATAGATATGATCATGCCATTTTTATACTTGTTCTTTTGTATAGTGCGTTTCAGTTATTGATTTTTTTTTGTTTGTGATATCCTGTTGAGAATTTTAACATCTGTGTTCTTTAAGAAATTTGACCTGGGGGCCGGAGATTTAGCTCACTGGTTCCAGCACCTGCCTAACAAGGGCAAGGTCTCTGGTTCAATCCTTAGTAACCACATACAATAATACTGGGCATGGTGGCTCATGCCCACCAACAATCAATACCACATACCACAGTGCCAGGGGTGGTAGCTCATGCCTGTATTCCCAGCATTCGGGAGGCAGAGGCAGGAGGATTGCTGAGTTTGGGGCTTGCCTGGGTTCTGGTGAGCTCAGGGCCAGCCTGAACTACAAGGAGAGAAACTGTCTCAAAAAAAGAAAAAAAAAAAAGGAAATTTGACCTGAAGTCTTCTTTCTTCTTAGTTAATTTAGTTTAATTAATTAATTTATTTTGAGACAGTCTTCCTATGTAGTTCAGGCTGGCACTGAACTCGCTATGGAGCCTGGGCTGACCTCAAATTCTCGGTAATCCTCCTGTCTCAATTTCCTCAGAGTTGGGATTACAGGCACATGCCACCACACCTGGCCTGAAGCTTTCTCTTTTATTAAGTCTCTGTTGAGATTTGTATCAGGGTAATATTTTCTTCAAGGAATGAATTTGGCCGTCATTTTTTATTAATTTCATAGAAGAGTTAAAGAGTATTGGTAATAATTCTCCCATGATGTTTTATTTGGTAAAATTCAGCAGGGATTGGTAATAATCACATTATTGGTAATAATTCTCCCATGATGTTCTGTTAAAATTCAGCCCGTGGCTTCTCTTGGTAATGATTTATTCTTGCCTCAGTTTCATTCCAGTGAAATCCTCCCTTTCCATGGTTTGTCGTACCGATAAATAAAAGTAGCTCCTCCCCATTCTTGAACCATGGTGGAATTTTCTGTCTAAAGATTGATTTGACCTGAGGTCACTTGAGTGGTGGTGTAAAAACACGCAATTCAGAACTTTGTACTAACTGCAAGTGTAAAAGTTGATATGAGCTTCTGGAGCTTCTCCTTATATGTGTATGGTTTCTTGTAAGACTACTTCTTTTTTTTTTTTTTTTTTTTTTTTGAGACAGGGTCTCGCTTTGTAGTTCAAGCTGGCCCTGAGCTCACTGTGTAGCCCAGGCAAGCCTCGAACTCAGCAATCCTCCTGCCTCTGTCTCCCGAGTGCTGGGATGACAGGCTTGAGCCACCACGCCCGGCACTGTGGTATGTGGTATTGATGGCAGGTGGGCGTGAGTCTCCACACCCAGCATTGCATGTGGTTACTGGGGATCGAACTCAGGACCTTGAGCTTGCGAGGCAGGCGCCAGAACCACTGAGCTAACCCTCCGGCCCTTGTAAGACTACTTCTAACTATGGAGCATATATGACAGACTATCCAACTCATCAGTACAAATCTTTTAGATCTGTACTTGTACATAAGGGAGACAGCACTTACACCACAAGTACTATGACTTTGTGTTGTGTTGAAAGACCCGATATCAAGGACACAACAATTGGGGCCTTCTGGTCTGTGATTTCTAAATAGCTTTACCTTTAATTATGTTGTGCTGTTTTGACCACACTTCTTCACAATGCACAAACAATAGAATTATATTTTCTATATTGCCTGTTCTTCAGTGTTATATAGGATTATCTCTGTGTTCAGTGGGAAATGGATCGTGACCTTGGTAAGCAACATTAGAAAACTGGCACATCACACACAAAAATATACAACACACATTTTCACTAATAAATTTTCATTTTATGTGTCTGTAAAGAATGAAATTTCCTGTATATTGTTAATACTAAAATTTTAACACAAGATTGTGATGTTGCTAGTCCTCATTTTGTTTTTTTTTTGAGACAGGGTCTCGCTTTGTAGTTCAGGCTGGCCCTGAGCTCACTATGGTGCCCAAGCAAGCCTTGAACTCAGCAATCCTCCTGCCTCTGCCTCCTGAGTGCTGGGATTACAGGCGTGAGCCACCATGCCCGGCACTGTGGTATGTGGTGCTGATTGCTGGTTGATTGTTGGTGGGCATGAGTCACCATGCCCAGCATTTTATGTGGTTACTGGGATCGAACTCAGGACCTTGGGCTTGCGAGGCAGGCGCCGGAACCAATGAGCTAAATCTCCAGCCCCACTAGTCCACATTTTTAAGTTCATATTTTTATATATTTATTTTTTAAATTAATTTATTTTTTATTAGTACATGTTTGGGATACATACTGTTTACATTCAGCTTTGGGTTTGCTCCATATATAGATATTGTATATTGATAGTTTTTACTCCTAATGTCATTCTACCTCTCCTTTCAGTTCTTCTTCAGATCCTCTCTCCATCTCTACAGAGTTTACTTTCCTGTTTTCTTAACATGGTTCTTTATTTCACTCTTTGAATTGTTATATTTTCAGTCTCATATTACATAATCCCTGCAATATTTAGCTTTTCATGACTGACTTATTTCACTTAGTATTATGGTTTCAAGATCCATTTACTTTTCTACAAATGACTGAAATGTGTTCTTCTTTATTGAGTGTTATTCCATGGTGCAGACATACTACATCCGTCATTGTTGTGTGGATGGGAAAATAGGCCACTTTCACAATCTACTCTACTAGGATGATGTTAACTCTTCTGGGAAGATACTCAGGAGAGGCATAGCTGTGTCAAATGGAGTATCTTTTTTACTTTCTTTTTTGGATAATGCCCATCCTGATTTCCCAAGCTGTTGTACTGGTTCACATTCAAACACAAGCAAACTATCAGTATATTGACAGGTTTCAACCTTCTCATTACTTCTAATTTCCGCTAACCTTCCTTGTCTCTGTGTCCGCTCCTACTCCACAAATATTCTCTCAGACCTCTGATCCAACAGTCCCCTAGTCTAGATGTAAAGATACTATCAACAGAGTTTGAGCTCTTTCATTTGTTTTTCTATTTTTCCTCTTCGTTCTTACTGCTTGCCTTCCCCTTTCCTTTTTTCTTCCCCCACCCACAACTTTGGGATCTATCTTTAAGTATTAGTATACTAAAAGAATTTATGGGTCATAAAAGGGTGATATTGTTAAAATAGATTTTTTTTTGAGACAGGGTCTCGTTTTGTAGTTCAGGCTGGCCCTGAGCTCACTATGGAGCCCAGGCAAGCCTCGAACTCAGCAATCCTCCTGCCTCTGCCTCCCGAGTGCTGGGATGACAGGCGTGAGCCACCACGCCCAGCTAAAATAGATTTTAATATGCATGAATGACATATCATTGGATCTGCTGATGATGATATAAAGAGAGGAAATTCTCTCTTTACAACACAGTGAATGGGTATGATCCAGTTAAGTAGGTTAGTAAAATATAAAAATACAAAGTCACAACCAAAGTCAATAATTTGTGCTTTTATATCATTTTATAAACCATGAGTACTAAAATTGTACTAATTAATGGGCTTCGCTGTGACATTTCTAACGTTACTTATATCATGCTTTCTTTTATCAACCCTCCCTATTTTCTCTTACTCCGCTCACTGTACTTCCATCCAGTCCCCTTGCTTTCTCTTTTACTGTTTTCGTGCATATGTTTATTCTAATCACCATTCACTAGTGAAAGCATGCAATTCTTATCATTCTGTGTCTAGCTTATTTTCCTAAATATAATGACTTCTGTTTTCATTCATTTTCCGGAAAAAATGTAAGTTCTTTCTTAATGACTAATGCTCTTGTGTATATAAATAAGGTTTTTATGTATTTATTAATCTGTTGGCAGACGTGGAGACCAATTGCCTATTTTTTCTATTATGAATAGTGTCACAATAACATGGGTATGTAGATATCTCTCTTGTACACTATGTCCTTCAAATATATGTCTTGGAATACTGAGGCTGGACCACACAGTACTTCTAGTGTAGTGTTTTTTTTTTTTTTTCTTTTTGAGACAGGGTCTCGCTTTGTAGTTCAGGCTGGCCCTGAGCTCACTATGGTGCCCAGGCAAGCTGCCGCGAACTCAGCAATCCCCCTGTCTCTGCCTCCCGAGTGCTGGGATGACAGGCGTGAGCCACCACGTCCGGCATTGTGGTATGCGGTGTTGATTGTTGGTGGGCGTGTCTCCACGCCCAGCATTATATGTGGTTACCGGGGTTCAAACTCAGGTCCTTGCACTTGCGAGGCAGGCGCCGGCACCACTGAGCTAACCCTCTGGCCCTCTAGTGTAGTTTTTTTGAGGAATTTCTGTACATTTTTCCCACAATGGGTATACTAGTTCAGATACACATCATCAATGTAAGAGGCCCTTTGTCTCCGTATCCCTGAGAGTATTTGTAAATATTCCTTTACAACAGCCATTCCAAACAGTTGCGAGATAACATCTCAATGTAGTTTTCATTTGCATTTCCCTGATGGATAATGATATTTTGCATGCTGACATTTTGATTTTTCGTCTGTTCTAGGAGTGCTTTTTAGGACTCTACAGCTTTCTGAGAATGTAATCATCTGAAAACTGGAACAAGTTCATATCCTTCTTTCTTATTTTTATCATGTAAATTTCTAATTGCTTTGGCTAAAATTCAAGTACTATATTGAACAGCAATGCTGAATATAAAAATCTTTCACTTGTTACTAATTTTAGAGAAAATGCTTTCAGTATTTCTTATTCTGTATGATCATAGCTATGAATTTGTTGCATATGACCTTTACTACATTGACATATGTACCTAGTTTATTCAAGTTTTTATCATAAAGGAATATTGAATTTTATCAAATGCATTTCAACTACTGAAATGATCATTTGATTGCATCATTGATTTTATGTATAAACTGTATCTGTTGATTCATTTACAAAATTACTTATATTCTTGAAATGAAACCAATCTGATCAGTATGTGACCTTATGAAAATGTGTTGTTCACTTCTATCCCTAAGTATTGTACTGAAGTTTTTTGTGTCTGTATTTATTAGAGATATTTATCTATTTTTCTTATTTTTATGTGTACCCTTAATAGGTTTTGGTGTTAGTGTAGACAAGCTTCATAAAATGAATTTCAAGATGCATTTTCTTTTCTATTTTGTAGAATTTTTTTTTTTTTTTTGAGACAGGGTCTCGCTTTGTAGTTCAGGCTGGCCCTGAGCTCACTATGTAGCCCAGACAAGCTTTGAACTCAGCAATCCTCCGGTCTCTGCCTCCCGAGTGCTGGGATTACAGGTGTGAGCCACCACGCCCGGCTATTTTGTAGAATATTTTGAGGCATATTGGTGTTACTTATTTTTTAATAGTCTGGTAACATCCTGGGCCAGGAATTCAATTCAGTGGCGCCACACCTTCTTTTCAAGTGCGAGGTCATGAGATCATTCCCCGTGTTACAAAAACAAGCAAGGGCTGGAGATTTAGCTCAGTGATTCCAGCAGCTGCATCAAAAGGGCAGAGTCTCTCCCTGGTTCAATCCCCAGTAACCATATGCAACAATACTGGGCATGGTGACTCACACCCACCAGCAATCTGTACCACACACTACAGTGCCGGGCGCGGTGGCTCCTGCCTGTAATCCCAGCATTTGGAAGGCAGAGGCAGGACGATTGCTGATTTGGGGGCTTGCCTGGGTTACATAGTGAGCTTAGGGCCAGCCTGCAGTACAAAGCAAGACCCTGTCGCACAACGAACAAACACCTGATAACAACCATCTATAAATTAATGTAATTATCAGCTTTTCTTTCTTGTCTAAGTTTTTACTCATTATTTGCATATCACTATGCGTAATTGATCTATTTAGATTTTTAAAATATTTTTGGGTCAATTGTGATAGGTCATATGTTTCCCAAAATTTGTCCGCTTCCTCTTGATTTTCTAATGTATTAATATATATAGTTTTCAAAATATTCCCTTATGGACCTATACATTTCACCAGTACTTCTTTCAATATCATGTTTTACTCTAATTTTATTTGGGTCTTTTCTGTCCTTACAGGTGTTTATTTGTTTGCTATTTTGGTAAGGCTTGATAATCTTGTTTATTTTTCCACACACACAACTCTGTACCATATAATATTGTTAACTAAGAATTATCACACCCTTAATCCATATTCACACAGGTCTATCATGTTATGAAAAAAATTCACGCCGGGCATGGTGGCTCACACCTGTAATCCCAGCACTCGGGAGGCAGAGGCAGGAGGATTGCTGAGTTCAAGGCTTGCTTGGGCTACATAGTGAGCTCAGGGCCAGCCTGAACGCAAAGCGAAACCCTGTCTCAAAAATAAGAAATTCACTTGTCAAAAGAGGCTGTACAGGGCTGGAGATTTAGCTCAGTGGTTCTGGTGCCTGCCTTGCAAGTGCAAGGTCCTGAGTTCCATCCAGGTAACCACATACAACAATGCTGGGCGTGGTGACTCACGCCCACCAGCAATCAATACCACATACCACAGTGCCGGGCATGGTGGCTCACTCGGGAGGCAGAGACAGGAGGATTGCTGAGTTTGAAGCTTGCCTGGGCTATATATTGAGCTCACGGCCTGAACTACAAAGCAAGACCCTTTCTCAAAAAAAAAAAAAAGAGGCTCTACACTGTAAGAAAAAGAGAAGCTTCTTCCAGTTAACAGACTAAAATCAGGAGATTTTTCCAGCCACCTGGAGGGGTTTCATCCTTCAGCAGATGGGCTAAGACTAGGAGGTAAAGATATTTCCACTGGCAACATGGAAGAACTTTTTCACTACAGTCATGCATATGTTATTTGGTTTCTCAATGATTTCCACATTCTTTCTTGTGTAAAATGAAATCCTAGTGCCGCTTTAACGGTAAAGGTATTAGCAAGTGACTGGCAAAGGATTCAGGCTTATACGGGTTTTGGAGGGGCTGGGAGTCTGGCGTGCAATATTCATGACTTAGATACCATGGCTGTCTGCTCAGGTATGCGTACACTCCCAGGACTTCTTGGCGCCAGCACGTTGTAAACCACATTTCTGTGTCTATCTGTTCCATCTACTGGAAAGTTGCAGGTAAAAACCAGTCTGTTTTAGGGCAGGCTTGATGCATCCATGTCCAAAAAGCCCCTATGAACCCTTTGGGAAATATCGAGATGCAAGCCATACCAGTATGTTTTCTTTATTGGTACATTTTAGATACACAAAATGATCACACTCATCATAGGAAACTTGGACTGTACATGATGTATCTAGCTTCTTTTTTCTCCATTCCCCTCTCCTCCTTTCAAGCCCTCCCCTCTATCTACAAAAACCTTGTTTCTATTTTTTCCTTCCATTCTTTTTTTCTTGTGCCTTCTTTCCTTTCCTGTCCTCTCTCCCTTTTTCTGTCCTCATTTGAATGTTTTCTTCCCATTTGTCAATGTCTATATTTAATTCTTTGAGAAATACACTAAGGAGTGTTAATAGATGGATCAGATCATATTTCTATTGTTTGCTTTTTACAAATCTATATCCTGATTTCTATAGCGAGTATAACAATTTGCACTCCCACCTAAAGTGTAAGACGATTCGTTTTCTCCTATATCCTCACCACAATTCATTTAATAAATTTTACACCTCTGGGTTCTGAAGTTAGGGCATTAACACTGACCTATGTTCCCATTATTTTACATGTTGGGATTTTAGAAAACAGAATATTTCTTTTCTATAAATGGCTTTTTAATTTATACATGGTTGGAAATAATGATGTTTCTATTCATCTTAGGGAGTGGGTCAATGTACTGAATGTACCTTGATCCTTTCTTCTGCCCTTCCCCTACCCCCATCTCCCTCCCTCAGTTTCTAGCTCTTTTCTCTAATTTTATTAGTATTGTTATCATTATTACTATCACTAGTATTTTAATTTATGTTTTATATATATATATATATATATATATATATATATATATATATATGTTACTTTTTTTGTGGTACTGATGGTTGAACTCGGGCCTTTTGCATCTCAGGTTGGTGCAGTACCACTTGAGCTAAATCCCCAGCCCTACTTTCATTTTTTTATATATTTTTCCTTTCCCTTCTTTCCATATTCTCAGACTCTTGTCTACCTCCCCCATTTCTCCCTCCCTATATCCTTTTATCAATCTTTATTTTATTTTTTATTTAGTAGATCACTCAAATGAGAGAATCCATGTGGCAGTTAAACTTGTGTATTTGATTTATTTCACTTAACATTATGCTCTCAATGTATACCTACTTTCCTAAAAATATCTCAAAATTATCTTTCTTTGGGCTGAAGATTTAGCTCAGTGGTTCCGCAGCCTGCCTAGCAAGTGCAAAGTCCCTGGTTCAATCCTGGTAACCACAGACAATGATATGATATTGGGCGTGGTGACTCACACCCACCGGCAATCAGCATCACACCCCACAATGCTGGGCTCACGCCTGTAATCCCAGCACTTGGGAGGCAGAGGCAGGAGGATTGCTGAGTTCGAGGTTTGCCTGGGCTACATAGTGAGCTCAGGGACAGCCTGAACTATAAAGCGAGACCCTGTCTCAAAAAAAATTATCTTTGTAGCTAAGTAGCAGTCTCTTATATACAGATATCCCATTTTCTCTAACAATTTATTTGTTGATAGACATATTGGCTGCTTCCAAAACTCAGCTTTTATGAATTGTGTTGCTATAAACATTGGCGTGTATGTCTGTAATATGATGTCTTTCACTTTTTGGGGAAGATATGTATAAGAGGAACTGCTGGGTCAAATGGAACTTCTATTTTAGTTTGAAAAATTTCCTTAATACTTTACATAATTGTTGAACTAGTTCGCATTTCCACTGACAACATGGAAGAACTTTTTCACTATAGTCATGCATTTATTATTTGATTTCCACATTCTTTCTGGTGTAAAATGAAATCCTAGTGTTGCTTTAATTTGCATTTCTCTAATGGTAAGAGATATTTGAACACTTCTTTCATACATTACTATACATCTGTACTTCTGAGAAATGCCTACTCATTTTATTTGCCTATTTCTTGATTGGGTCTCTTATTTTGTTGTGTATTATATTTTGAGTGCTTTATATTTTCTAAATACAAATCCTCCTTCAGGAAAAGAGCTGGCAATTTTTCCCCCATTTTGTATATTGTCTCTTCATTCTGTTGGTTGTTTTCTTTGCTGTGCAGAAGCTCTCTAATAGGTTGTAATCTCATTTATTGATTCTTGCTGATATTTCTTGATATTCTTTCAAGTTCTACCCAAATGTTCCTGCCTAAATGTATGACTCCAAGTGTTTTTCTATTTTATCTTTGATCTACTTTTATTTAAGTTTAGTACATGTTTAGAGATATTTGTCCAGCCTTAAGTTTTTGCATATGGATAGCCAGTTTCCATACCCTCATTTGCCAAAGAGTCTCTCTTTTCCCCAGTATTTGGTTTTGAACCATTTGTCAAAGATCAAGTAGCTGAATATATCAGCTTGTTTCTGTGTCCTGAGTTCTGGTCCACTGATCCACGTCTTTTTTGTGTCAATAGCATGCCATTTTAATAATTGTGGCCTTGTTGTATAAGTAGAAGTCAGGTATTATGATGCCTCTTATTTGTTCTTATTGCCCAGGATTGTTTTGATGTTTACAAGATGTTAAATTATCCAATCTGCATATGGAATTACAGAGAATTATAGTATTACTCCTATACCACAGCCTGTGAGAATGCTGGAATTAGAGATGTGCACCAACACATTTGATTGTTTGGTTTTTCAGTTTGAAAATAGCCATTCTCACTGGAGTGAGTTAGATTCACAATAAACCTTTGATTTGAATTTCTTTAGTGAATAAGTATGTTCAATATTTTCTGATGTAATTATTTTCAAATTAGTTTCTTTTGGGTGAGAAATTTATCTCAGTGGTGCTGCCACCTGACTTGCAAGCACAAGTTCATGAGTTTGATCCTGGGTATCACAAAAAAAGTTTTTTCTCCTTTTTTGGATTGTAATTCCATCCATTGTAATTTCATGTTTTTTTCCTGCTCAAAGATTAATCAGTTCTTCATTCTGTCTTTTACTAGTTTGACTAAGGATATAACAATCTTGTTAATGTTTCAATCTAGCGATTTTTTATGCATTAAACATTTGTATTATTACTGTAGTCTCTGTTTCACTCAGTTCACTCTAATCTTTGTTACTGTCCTTGTACACATTCTGGGTTTAGTTTGTTCTTTTTTTGTTTTTGCTTTGTTTTGTTTTTAGGGAATTGTGATACATCTCTGGATTAGTTATTTTTTTCTTATATAGGTACTTATAGCTATAATTTTCCTCTTAGGTGTGATTTCAATGTGTCTCATAGGGACTGGTATCTTTTGTTTACATTACATTTGATTCTAAGAGTTTTTAAATTTATACTCTGACTTTTTCAATAACCTATCAATCTTTTTTTTTTTTAATCGAGACAGTGCCTCATTTTGTAATCAGGCTGGCCCTGAGCTCACTAGGTATAGCTCAGGCAAGCCTCAAACTCAGCAGTCCTCCTGCCTCTGCCTCCCAAGTGCTGGAATTGTAGGCTTGAACCACCAAGTCCAGCATTTGTGGTGTGTGGTACTGATTGCTGGTGGGCATGAGTCACTATGCCCGGTATTGTTGCATGTGGTTATTGGAGATTGAACTAGGGACCTGGCACTTGCTAGGCAGGCGCCAGAACCACTGAGCTAAGTCTCTGGCTCCTAACCTACCAATCTTTAAAATATATATTGTTCAATCTCCCTGTGTTTGTGTAGTATATATATTACTTTTTTTTTTTTTTTTTTGGCTTTTGAGACAGGGTCTCGCTTTGTAGTTCAGGCTGGCCCTGAGCTCACTATGGTGCCCAGGCAAGCCGCCGCAAACTCAGCAATCCTCCTGTCTCTGCCTCCCGAGTGCTGGGATGACAGGCGTGAGCCACCACGTCCGGCATTGTGGTATGCGGTGTTGATGGCTGGTGGGCGTGTCTCCACGCCCAGCATAATATGTGGTAACTGGGGATCGAACTCAGGACCTTGCGCTTGAGGGGCAGGCGCGCTGGAACCATTGAGCCAACCCTCCGGCCCTATATTACTTATTTTATTTTGAATTTTTAGTCTACACTTCTGCAATTCCCTCAAGGCCAGTGAGTCTTAATCTTAGAAATTTTCCCCCCTTCATTGTGGATCAGAGCTAGCAGTACTCAAGAGAAACTCAGAAGCTGCCAGGGTCTGCACGTACCCAGAAGTGGGAATGAAGAAAAATTCCAAGCAGAAGAAGACAATTTGAAGGATAAAGTCCATCAAATGAATACTAGTTTAAAGAAAGAAGCAGGGTTACATCATGATTCAACTTATACTTGTAGCTCAAACCCAGGAACACCTGGGAAAATTATCTAAATCCCTGAGGAACAAAGCTGAGTACAGAAGTGATCTCTAATACATTATATTCAGCACCCACATAAGCAGTTAGATTCCCCTGGGAGACAAAATTAAGTAAGCAAAGTATTTGCAGCAGAGAACCTCTGTACGGGACAGTACTAAGGAATATGTGGAACAAAGAATTACTTAGAGGGACTCACTGAGTTGTAATGAGTGACCTCTGGAGACAGAAACAAAGACACTGTCTTGGACAAACACTCAGAATGAAGCCTCAGGTGATCTGTAGAATAGTATATTATTGCAGGAACATGAAGAAACTGACTCGTATGATCAAAAGTTAGAGAAGAGACATGGGAGAAGTGCCTGAGTGATCACACTCCCATGCCACCCCCCAAAAGACTCCAAACTCTGTACCTATGATGCTTCATGCCTCCACTCATATTCCAAACACTACAGAGATTGGCATCCGTGTGGGATCGGCCTCACCACTCTCTAGAGACTGTTGAGCTCATAACTGTGTTAGTTACCTGTTATTGACTCTCCCAACTCTCAAGCAAAAGGGCATCTTCTGTCAAGCTTCATGACCTATTGAATTTATAGGGTGGCTACAGTTTAAAAGATGTGAACAGAGAGCTTGGCATAGGGGAAAATCCAGAAAGGAATGGAAAAGTCAGTAGATGATGTGTGACACACTTCCAGAATGGTATAGGAAGAGCAGATATAAGCTGCTTTGGACATTATAGCCGATGGAAGCAGAGATTGAGAAAATCCCTTCAGACATCAGTGAAAGACTGGGTACTTGACCTGTGTCACTGTGGCTTTTCTCTCCTCTTTTGATCAGGAGACAGAGACAAAAAAAATTTTTGCATAGCCACTTCTCCAAAGACGTGCAGCTGAAATGTAACAAAGCTGTCTGTAGAAGGAGGGAGAGAGAAAAGCTCAGTGGTCCATCTTGGACATCAAGCCTTTTCTCACTGGTAGGTAAGAGAAGAAAATAATTATAGGAAGACAAGTTCAAACACTCTCTAGTTATAACCATAGAAGACGGAAGCTAGGCTTTACACAACTGTTAGAATATGAATTACCCACATTTCTGAGGTTCAGAAGAACACACTGGTTGAATATAGACTGAAGGATAAACAGGATTTATAGGACTGTAAGTTTTTGTCTCTGATGTGTGTGATTTTTTTTCTGTATTTTTCTTTTATTTCTATTATTAGAGCTATTTTTTTTATGTGGAATGGAGAATAAGAATTAATTGCTGGGGCCAGAGATTTAGCTCAGTGGTTCCGGTGCCTGCCTCGCAAGCGCAAGGCCCTGAGCTCAATCCCCGGTAACCACATACAATGCTGGGTGTGGAGACTCACGCCCACCTGCCATCAATACCACATACCACAGTGCCGGGCGTGGTGGCTCATGCCTGTCATCCCAGCACTTGGGAGGCAGAGACAGGAGGATTGCTGAGTTCGAGGCTTGCCTGGGCTACATAGTGAGCTCAGAGCTAGCCTGAACTACAAAGCGAGACCCTGTCTCAAAAAAAAAAAAAAATAGACCACATACTAATTTGTAAATCTTGCTTAAATAAATGTAAAATAATAAAAGCTGTTTTATGCATATTATCAGATCATAGATCAACAAAATAGAAATAAATGACAGAGAAACCACAGAAATCCAGCAATCACGTGAAAATTCAATCATCTAGTTTTGAGTAATCAATGGGTTGCAATAGCAATCAATTATTAAATTAGATGTTCACTGTAATCAAGCAAAAATGTCAATAGAACATACCATAACAGATAGGATACAATGAAAACAGTCCAAAGAATGGAGTTTATAGGCATAATGCCCACATCAGAAAAAGTGAGTCCAAATAAACAACTTAAAGATTCACTTCAAATTTCTAAAATAACAAGAACAATCCTAATCAAATTTAGCACAAGACCCACATCAGAAAAAGTGAATCCAAATAAATAACTTAAAGATGCACCTCAAATTTCTAAAATAACAAGAAAAATCCTAATCAAACTTAGCACAAGAAGGAACTTATAAAGATTAGAGCAGTAGTGAGTGAAATTGAGAATAAAAAACAATTCAAAGAATCAATGAACTGAAGATCTGGTTCATTGAAATAATAAACAACATAGATAAATGTTAGCCAATCTTTCAAAAAAAATAAAGAAAAGACTCAAATAAATGAAATTAGTTATAAAAACAGCAAAATCACAATAGAAATGACTGAATTTCATAAGATTAGTAATTACAATTTTGAAAACCTGCATTCCAATTAATGAATACATTTCTAGGTAAATAAAAATTACCAAAATGAACCATTAAAATATAAAGCTTCCTGAATAACCTAATGACAGGCAATAAAATTGAAGCAGTGATTAAAAAATAACTTTCTACTCTAGATAACCACAGGACTCCATGGCTTTACAACTGAATTTTTCTCGCGTTGTAGTTCAGGCTGGCCCTGAGCTCACTATGGTGCCCAGGCAAGCCGCCGCGAACTCAGCAGTCCTCCTGTCTCTGCCTCCCGAGTGCTGGGATGACAGGCGTGAGCCACCACGCCCGGCATTGTGGTATGCGGTGTTGATTGTTGGTGGGCGTGTTGGTGGGCGTGGAGACACGCCCAGCATTATATGTGGTTACTGGGGATCGAACTCAAGACCTTGCGCTTGTGAGGCAGGCGCCGGAACCACTGATCTAACCCTCCGGTCCCTTTACAACTGAATTTTACAAAAACTTTAAGGACAAGATGATGTCAATGCTCTTCAAAATATTTAATAAAATTGAAAGGGAAGGAGTACTCCCAAGGTCATTCCTAAAAGCTAACATTATCCTGATCCCAAAACCATACAAAGATAGCCCTCCCCCCCAAAAATTGCTATAAGCCAGTCTATTTGATGAACATAAATGTGAAAATTGTCAGCAAGTTCCTGGAAAACAGAATACAACATAGTGTTACAAAAAAATCATATACCATGACCAGGACCCAGAATTTAGTTCAGTGGTTTGGGCTCCTGCCTCATAAGCACAAAGTCCTGAGTTTGATCCCTGGTACCAAAAAATAAAAAATAAAACCAAAAAAGTCTAAAAAATATCACATGCCATGACCAAGGAGGCGTCATCCCAGAAATGCACAGTTGGCTTAGCACACACCAGAAGTAAATATATTGCAT
This sequence comes from Thryonomys swinderianus, assembly GCA_004025085.1. NCBI lineage: Eukaryota > Metazoa > Chordata > Mammalia > Rodentia > Thryonomyidae > Thryonomys > Thryonomys swinderianus. The sequence continues at coordinate 21,526 of PVIC010021270.1, forward strand.
CAAGAACAAAGAAGTAGCAGTGACAAAAACAATATAATCATCTCAATAGTTGAAGAAACACCTTTGCCGATATCCAACATTTATTCATGAAGAAAAATGTTAAAGAAAATAGGTATGAAAGGACATTGTCTCAGTCAGACAGAAGCAATTTATGACAACCTAGTGCCAATATTATATTGTTATAGGTAGGTAAACTAGTTAGACATCTTGAACGCAGTTAGACAAGCTGGCTTTCAAAAAGCCTAGAGAAAAGAAGCCAACATGGAGGAGATTAAAAGAGATTTCCACTGAAGGTTAGCATTACCAAAGGAGAAAACTACCCCACCTATGTAAGATAAACAGCAGTGTTTGATATTGTAAGTAGGTGTCAGTCTCCTGGGGTGGTGGGCCAAAATCTTGACCCACTCCCACCTGGAAGACTTCGGACTGAAAATCCTTTTATGTTTGTTATGTGACTTGATTTCTCATTGGATCTCCATTTGGTCAATGTTACCTGAGCAACTATATTTGCTGTAATCTTACTGGTTGATCATGTGTTTGTCCATTTTGTGATTTCTCATTGCACCAATATTACCTATGGGATTATATTTACCATGTTACTGGTTGACTGTAGTTTTGTCCGACCTAACGCTTGCCTCACCTCATGGCTTTGCTCCATGAAAGTCCTTTGGGAAGTGAAGTGAGTGGGTCACTCATTTTTGAGTCCCCCTTCTGTCTCTCTGCGGTAAAAGCTTTCTTTCTCAATAAAGTTTTCCCAACTCTTAACCTCTGTCATTCCTAAAATTAATTCTTCAGTGTTAGAGACCATGAACTCATGTTTCAGGTATCTAGCCGATCAGCTGTTAGGCTTGTTTCCCTTGTATCAATATTAAGAGGGAGAAACATAAGCTTTCCCTCTGAAATCAGGAACAAGACAAGGGGGCTCACTATGACTAGATCTGTTCAAGAGAATACTTGAAAAATTAGCCAGGTCAGTCAGGGAAAACAAACAGCAAACAAATCAAGAATGTGGATAAAAAGGGATATGCATAGAAAAGGAAGAAGTCAAAATACATTTTGTAGATGACATGATTCAACAGAAGATAAAAATTGCACCAAAAGACTCCTTGAATTAATGACCCATATCAAGGAAAACATATACACAAAACTAATACTGTTCCTGTACACCAATAATAAATTCAGTGAGAAAGAAATTAAAGAAATAATATCATTCATAGTGGAATCAATAAAAAATAAATACTTAGGAATTAACCTAACCAAGTTAAGTGAAAAACTCCAACAAAAACTCCTATATTTCCAAAAAGGAGACTGAAAAGGACCACAGGAATTGGAAATATTTCCCTCATTTCTAGTTGTTCAGAACCACTATCTTCTAAATTATAATACTTCCAAAACTGATATATAGGTTCAATATAATTCCAGTCAAAATACCAATAGTATTCATTACAAAAATAGAAGAAATAACCCTAAAATTTACATGGAACTAGAAGGGACCCAGAATATCAAAGCAATCATGTGTAACATGAGCAAAGCAAAAGGCATTACAATCCTGGAGTTCAAGTTATATATTACAAATGTACAATGACAAAAACAGCATGATAATGGTACAAAAATAGTTATGTGGATCAATGAACAGAATATAGGATCTAGGAAAATAAGACAGGCACATTCAGTTATCTGATTGTTAAAAAGAGGACCCAAAATATGAAGATGTTCTCTTTAACTGTGCTTGGAAAACTGGCTATCTATATACACAAGATTGAATCTAGACCCCTCCTCAAAAAATGGGATGAAGAGCTAACTGTTAAAATATAAACAATCTGCTGGGAGATAAAAAAAGGTGAAACTCTTGAAGACATAGGCATAGGGAAGAATTTTCTGAGTCAAAATCCAATTTCACAAATAATTATATCAGTAATCAACAAACAAAACTGTACTTAATTATGAATCTTCACAGCAACAGAAATGAACAACAGACTCAAGGAATGACATACACAATAGTCATTTATTCTAGATTTTTGAAGGAGTAAAGGTTATAAACAATTCAGAAAATAATTAGACACACAAAATGAAAGACAATAAAAAAGGAGAACTTGAGACATTTTTCAGAAGAGAAAGTTCAAACAGCTAATAAACAAAATATTCTTCTTTGACCATTAGAGAAGTACAAATGAAAACAACACTGAGATTCTATTTTACTCCAGAAAGAATGACTGTCTTTAAGAAATCAAATAATAGCAAATGCTAGTGAGATTATAGGAGAAAACAAACACTTCCATATTGTTAATGGGAATGTAAACTTCTAGTACAAGCATTATACACTTATATGAAGATTACTCAAAAGTCTAAAAGTAGAAATTTCATTTGACCCAGTTATTTTCCTTCTAGATATCTTCCTCAGGGCATTAAAGACATCATATTGGAGATATACAGGCAGTACAATTCATAACAGCTATGTCTTGGAAGTGGGCTATATATCCAGAAACAGGTTAATGGAAAAAGAAAGTATCACATTTACACACAATAGAGTATTACTCTGCCATATAGATTGTCAGACTTGAGACATTTATAGAGAAATGAATGTACCTTGAGACCATAGTATAAAGTGAAATGAAGCAGACATATAAGTATAAATATAGCATAATATCTCTTACAGGAGAAATCCAAACTATAAGTAAAGAGCAAAGTTAAACATAGATAAAGGAACTATGGAGATAGATCTTTTGCTAAAGGGACCCCAACCAAGAGACAGAGGGTGGTTGCAAGGGGGAAGGGTAAGAAAATGGAAAAATAACTAAGATGTGCATGTACCTGCATCTCCTCCCCTTGAAGAATGTAATAATTATGCACTGCGAACATGTACTAATAAAAATTGAAAATTTAAACTAAAAATAGTCAACCAGACAAAAATGAACAAAATAATATTAAGGTTGAACACATCAATACTCATTGACTTAAAACATTATTTTCAGTACCACAGGTAACTGCCCACAAAGACTATATCCTAGTTCACAAAGCATGGTTAAACAAATAAAGGAGAGCCAGGGATTTAGCTCAAGTTGTACCGCAGCTCTCAGAAGGACAAGGCCCTGAGCTTGATCCCTGGTACTACAAAGCTAAAACAAACAAACAAACAAACAAACAAAAAACAAGTAAGAGTTGTAATTTTTAAATATCAGGTAATAGCTGAACAAAACTAGTATTTAGCACAAAGGAATGTCTGAAAAGTTATGATGATTAATACATTCTGTTGTGATAAAAGGGTCAAAAAGAAATCAAGGAAAAGAATTACAATTTTCTAGAAACAAACGACCGGGGCAGGATTTGATACCAAAAGCTATAGAAAACAATGAAAACAGTTCTAAGAGGGAAGTTTATAGTTGTTAATGACCTCTTTAAAATGATAGAGTATTACCAAATAAATAATATTTATTATGCATGTCACAGTCCTAGAAAAAATATGAAAGCTAAATCCAAAATTTGTAAAATGAAATTATAAATACCTAATAAAAATTAATGAAATGTTGAGTGAATTGCACTAAAAGCCTATTCTTTAAAAGAGTAAACAAGATTGAGAAACATTTTGAATTAAGAGAATGGATGTAAACGCTAATAAAAATTCATTTGGAAACAAAATAGTAACAATCACAACGAACACTGCTCTGGAATAAGTGAGGCACTTAACTGTCCCACATGTCAGAAAACTAGTTGGAGCTATCAGTGAATTTGAGGGTGAAAAAGAAAGAAAAAAAAGCAAGCAAGCAAATAAATAACAACAATAAAAAGAATCTGAAGTCAGGTTGGAGATTTAGCTCAGTGGTCCCAGCCCCTGCCTAACAAGCTCAAGGTCCCTTGTTCGATCCCGGTAACCACATACAACAATACTGGGCATGGTGACTCACGCCCACCTACAATCAGTACCATATATCATAGTGCTGGGCGTGGTGGCTCAAACCTGTAATTCTGGCACTTGGGAGACAGAGGCAGGAGGATTGCTCAGTTTGAGCTCGCCTGGGCTACATAGTGAGCTCAGGGCCAGCCTGAACTACACAGTGAGACCCTGTCTCAAAAAAGAAAGAAAGAGGGCCGGAGATTTAGCTCAGTGGTTCCTGTGCCTGCCTCGCAAACACATGGTCCTGAGTTTGATCCCGGTAACCACAATACAGTGCTGGGTGTGGTGACTCATGCCCACCAGCAATCAATACCACATACCATAGTGTGGGGCATGGTGGCTCATGCCTGTCATCCCAGCACTTGGGAGGCAGAGACAGGAGGACTGTTGAGTTTGAGGCTTGCCTGGGCTACATAGTGAGTTTAGGGCCAGTGTGAACTACAAAGTGAGACCCTGTCTCAAAAAAAAAAAAAATACTATTGAGAATTTTTGTATACATATTCACTAAGGATATTGGTGTATAGTTTTTATTTTTGCTGCATTTTTACCTGGTTTGGTATGAAAGTGATACCAGCTTTGTAGAGACAATTTTGAAGTTAGATTTTTCTTTCTATTTATGTAATAATTTGAAGAACATTTGTACTATTTTTTCAGTAAATGTCTGGTAAAATTCAGTAGTATTATCCTTAGGTTACTTTTCTTGGAATTTTTTTTTTTTTGAGACACGGTCTCACTTTGTAGTTCAGGCTGGCCCTGAGCTTACTACATAGCCAGGCAAGCCTCGAACTCAGCAATCCTCCTGTCTCTGCCTCCCGAGTGCTGGGATTACAGGCATGAGCCACCACGCCCAGTTTGAAATGTTTTTTTATCACTTGGTCTCATTGTATTTGATCAATTAGCTTTTTTTGTTCTCTCAATTCATTTTTTTTTTTTTTTTGAGACAGGGTCTGGCTCTGTAGTTCAGGCTGGCCCTGAACTCACTATGTAGCCCAGGCAAGCCTTGTACTCAACAATCCTTCTGTCTCTGCCTCCTGAGTGCTTGAATTACAGGTGTGAGCCACTACACCAGGCTCAATTCAATTTTTATAAATTGTAAGTTTGTAGAAATTTAACAACTCCTAGAGTTTCCAAGTTATTGAAGTATAAATTTTTTAAAAAAATTAAATTTTGCATGGTGCATGTTTAATATAATGTTTTTTTCTCTAAATTTAATACTACAGAACTTCTCTTTCTTTTTTTGGTGATTTAGCCAAGCTTTACTCATAGCTTGTCTATCTTTTGAAAAAACCAACTCTTTGTACAATTGAATGTTTGTACTATTCCTTTTGATTTTGTTTCATTTATTCTAGCTTTGATTTTTAATATTACTCTTCTACTAATTTTGAGTTTCAGTGTTTGCTTTTCCTAGGACCCTGAGATGTATCATTTCATTACTTATTTGAGATCTCTCCAATAATTATTTAACATAGACACTTAGAGACAAGTCAGAATATACATTATTCTGAGCTGCTCATAGGTCATTCTCCAAAATAAACCACTAGTTTACAGAGCATGTTTTAAATAAATGCAAAGGAATTGAAATTATCCCCCATATACAGCCATACCATAGTACCATGAAATTGGAGGACAATAGCAAAACAAATTACAAGAACCTCATAAACACATGGAAATTGAAGAACACTCTCCTGAGCAACCAATGGGCCACAGGGCAATAAAAGAAGAAATTGAACAGTTTGTTGTAATTAAATGGAAATAACAGTACATCATACAGGAATTTGTGGGACACAGAGGAAGCATTTCTATGAGGGAAATTCATAACAGTGTATGCCCATGCTAGAGAAAGAGAGTGAGATCAAATAACCTAATGCTGAAGCTCAAACTACTAGAAAACGGGGAGCAAGATAAAGCCGAATCTCATTCAAGGGAGGAAATTATAAGGATTAGAGCAGAAATTAATGCAATGGAAGCTAAGAGAACAATACCAAAACTCAACAAATTGAAGAGTCTGGTTTTTTGAAGGAATAAATAAAATTGACAAACCCTTAGGCAACCTTATAAAAAAAAGAGAGCTGCAGATGAAAACAACACTGAGGTTTCATCTCACTCCAGAATAAAATGGTTGCTATAAAGAAAACAACCAATAAAATGTTGGCAGGGATGTGGGGAGAATGCCACACTTCTCCACTGTTAGTGAGAATGTAGACTGGTACAACTATTATGGAGAGTAGAGTGGAGATTCGTTTAAAAAACTAGGAATCAGGGTCCCATTTGACCCTGCTATTCCCCTGCTAGGTATATATAAGAAAGAATTAAAAGAATGATAGATACCACAGCAACATATGTGCACTCATGTTTATAGCAGCTCTGGTTGTAATAGCTAAATCCTGTAAACAGCCTAAATGCCCATCAACAGGGAACTGTATAAAGAAGATGGTGGTTTTTTTTTTTAAATAAAATGCAGTACTACTCTGCCATAAAGAATGATACATTTAATGCTGCGTGTGGTGGCTCACACCTGTAATCCCAGCACTCGGGAGGCAGAGACAGGAAGATTGCTGAGTTCGAGGCTTGCCTGGGCTGCATAGTGAGCTCAGAGCCAGTCTGAACTACAAAGTGAGACCCTGTCTCAAAAAGGAAAAAAAAAAAAAGAATGATACATTTGAGTCATTTTTACTCAAATGTATGTATCTTGAGGACATACTCATAAGTGAAATAAATAGGACACAGATGTGTAGGTATCATATCTTTTTATTAGTATGAAAAACTGAAGGTGTTAATAAGTGTCAGAATGTATGTTAGGCAATGTGAAATAGAAAAAATGCGCAAAAGGGAAAAGAAGGGTAGGTAAAAATAAAGAAGGGAAAGAAAAAATTTGATAGTAAAAAAAAGGAAACAAAGCTTGTATACAGGGGTGGGGATTGTAGGGAGTGCAGGGGCAAGAGGAAAATTGAGAATCAAGATGTGTCATGTACAGGTACAAATTCTCATTGTTGAATGTGATCATAATGTATTATAAAATGTACTAATAATGTCAACTTAAGAAAAGGAAGACAAATGCTCAAATCCTTGCAATCAGAAGTGAAAAGGGGGAAATAATTACAGATACAGCAGAAATTCAGAGGATAATAAACACCTACATTGAAAACTTTACTCCAATAAGATGGAAAACCAGGGCCGGAGGGTTAGCTCAGTGGTTCCGGTGCCTGCCTCGCAAGCGTAAGGACCTGAGTTCGATCCCCGGTTACCATATATAATGCTGGGCGTGGTGGCTCACGCCTGTAATCCCAGCACTCGGGAGGCAGAGACGGGAGGATTGCTGAGTTC
>PVIC010021271.1:0-28771 GCA_004025085.1 Thryonomys swinderianus
GGATAGTTTTTATTTTTCTGTTGTGGGACAAAGGGAGAAATCAAGGTGCGTGCACTTGCCTTCAGAAGCAGTCAAAGCGATGGTCTAGGTACGGTCCTGTCTCCGGAGCTGCTGCACGAAATTAGAATGCTTTTGCATAAAGGAAGCCCAGGGTGTACATGTCTGTTCCAGGAAGGGCTCTTCCCCTTCTCACCCTGGTCCTGGATCTTCCCCAGCCCAGCATCACTCAGTGTAGAGAATAATAAAGCTGCCCACAGAACAAGCTTTGAAAAAATAACTTCCATTGGATGCTATATGCTACCAAGTGCTGTACACACACACACACACACACACACACACACACACGCACACACACGGGAAAGGTGGCACTTCCTCACTTCACAGCTGGGAAATGTGGGGCAAAACGCCCAAACCAGGTTGGCCCAAATTGGAGGGTGTCATCGCTGGCATCTCAGGGCAGGTGTTTGTGGCTTACATTCACAGTCTATTTATACGGCATGGTGGTGGGGCGCCCCAGAAAGGCTGGGGCGCTAGCCGAAGCCGGTGTGTGCTTATTCTTCATTTTAATCACAGTCATCTTTGGAAATCAGTCATTTTCCCATGTTTTTCAGCATCTCAGGATGTAAAAGCCGAAGCTGTCCTGTGACTTCCTGGGACCCAGGAAATCTGTCCCCCTGCGTCACAGCCCCCCGCCCCCAGCCATTTGATGAACACATGTATCATCGCAGCAGATACTATAGAAATAGCTGCACGTCCTTGTAAAATTGCCAACACAGGCAAGGACCTGGAAATTGTTGCTATGCATGTATGTCAGAAGATTTCTTAACTACTTCTGTGCTGAATAAAAGAAGGCTTTATTTTTGTGGTTTTGTAGGACTGTTGGCCGATAATGTGGACATAGCTGAATATTTTTAATTCACATATTTTCAGATAATCTGTGATGAGCTCCAGACCTTACTGCCTGCAACCTGCTCTGAAGGAGGTGTCTACACTGGCCACCTGAGGTTCAGTCACAGTTTACCTCGCTGGCTCTTAAGTCCAGCTGTCTGTCTCGTGGCACTTTGAGACGTACTTCTTATCCACGATGACCAGTATTTACAGTTAGGGCCACTGCTTGGCTGCCACGTTTTCTTGGTTATTGTGCAAGAGCACCATCATTTTTCTCTCTTTTAATGAAGCATTATGGTCCGTTTACATCGTGATAGATACAGTAATGACTGTAGCGATGGCACTCCGCCTAAGTCATCTAGAAAACGGAATGCCAACTCCTTTTAATAGCTCCGTAATGGTCTCTTGAAGTGTTACAGATTTTTATAACGATAGCGGTAATGCAAGTGCCGTTATTTACTGTGAGGCTTGAACATTTTGACCATTTGCACGGGTACTTGTGCGTCTCCCGCTGAGCTACACGAACGTCCCCGGAGCACTGCAGTCCTGGCTGCGCTGGCTTCGGCAGCTCGAGTCCGCCCGGGCTGGCCCCGCTGGACAGAGGGCCCACCGGCACCTCGTGGCTGGTGGGGGTCTGTCTAGCCCAGCTCTGTTTCCATGTAGGAGTGTTTAGGAAATCTTTTTTAGCAAGATGGAGATTCTGTTTTGGGAACTCCAAGTCACTGCCCAGTTTGAGAGTATTATGTAAGGTGCATTTCTTGTGTTTTTAGATCACACATCCTTTGAAACAGACCAGAGAACACTGCAGTGAGAGAGAGAGACAGAGACAGAGACAGAGACAGAGAGGCAGAGGGAGAGAGAGGGAGAAAGAATTTTCACTCAGCTCTTGATGGGCTGTCATTTGTTTTTGGGATATCTGACTTAGTAACGTATTTAAAAGTGACATATACCCTGAAGAGCTTCTTGCCAGATGTCAAGCAAGGCAGGGACGAATTTAGCACCCAGCTGTGTGGCTTCTGAGCCTGGACCTGAACGCTGTCTGCCTCTGTCGCCGCAGACCGGCAAGCGGCTCGGGTGCCCGCGTGCCCTCCCGTGGCAGAGTCCAGGAGGACTGGCGGGGCCGTGGGTGCGCGCACACGCGCTGCCGGCCGGCTTGGGCGTTGGTGGCTCGTCTTGGGGAGACCCGTCCTTGCGGTTTACAGCAGTCACTGCTGCCCGTCACCGCGCAGCTCTTCGCCTTCCTGGCTCCCTTTTGAGTATTAGGAACAGAGGCACAAAGCGCTTCCGAAGCGGAGGAAGGGGGGAGGGTGGGTGAGGACGGGGTCGCTTTCAGGGCAGGTGGGGAAGCGACTCTCTGTCCCGCTCCCAGAGGACCCGGATGGGCCCGCCACAGCCCGGGGTAGATGCCAGGACCCAGAACCCCTTCCCAGTCAGGGGCGGCGTCCGAGCACAGCCACCTGGGAGAACCTGCTCTTCTCCGCTGAGATCGAAAGCAGACCGTTCGGTCACATTTCCGGCCAGTAGCCCAGTGACCCCATTTCTAGGCTTGAATCTGCTGCCGTCAGAGAGGCTTTTCTCCTGTGGGTGCCTCCAGATCCTTCCCGTTTGGGGTCCTGTTCAGTCCCGCCCTGCCTTCTCCGTGCTGCAGCGTCGGTGGATACCCTGGGTCAGCGGACACCGACTGGCACCTGGCAGGTGGAGGGCAGAGTGACGAGCGGGCCAGGATTCCTGGCTCTGGGAAGCGCGTGTCCTAGTGGGAGAAACAGGGCAAATCTTATGCGGTAATTACTCAGGAACCCTTCATTGTTTTCTACCCATTTTCTCCCTGTTTTCCTGTGTGGCAGGCGTGTAAGGACCTCTGATCCCACTGCTGTGAGCTCTTGTCATTCTCTGGGGATGTGGGAATACGGGGTCTGGCAGCGCCCCGTGAGCCCAGCAAGTGTAGGGTAACAGCCATCACAGCAACCCTCATGCTGGGAGTTCAGTCTGCGGATCTCTGTGTAGGTGGAATTTGGAGGCGTCCTTAGCATTTGGGGTTGTGAGCAAGACCAGGTGAGCTCATGAGGGTCGGGCTTACGGGCCTTCTTTCTACACGGACAGCAGACCTGAGCTGTCTCCAGGTGACAGCCTCTGTCCTGCTGTGGCGGGGAGGAAGGTCCTCCCCACTGGCACCTGGGTGCTTGAACTTCATCCTCCAGAGTGAGCCCAAGAGCCGTTCCCTCGTTCTGAGTTACTTGGCCGGTGCCCTTCCTAGCTGCAGGCAACAGACTAAGACGGTGCCCATGATATTTGCATAAGGACATTTTCAAGAATATACAGGGAACCGGTGAGTTTATCTCTCACACCTACACCTTTTGGTGTCATCTTCATTTTTGAATTTTGTGATTCTGTTACCTCTCCCAAAAAAGTTTCTAAATGAAAAACGTACAGCTGTTAAAAATGAGTATGTTCTGGAGGTTCTGTTAAGAACATATGCATTGAAATACTAAAGTGAACTAAATTTTAAAAAAAGACAGGGAAACTTAAAACCAATGCAATGTACATAAATGCAGCTTTTGATAAAGTTCTCTTGTTTAACATTGGCAGTATGTGTGGTGTTCACCTTACACAGGAAAATTTTTTCCTAATCTAACTTTTCCTTCATGTATTTGTGTTGCAGTTGCTGTTTTGCTCACGTTCGATGGTATTTTTTAGGGCTCGAAGGAGGTTCCCGATGAGGCTGAGGGCCTTGGTGTGCTTACTTCCCTGCCTCCCTCCCGTCCCCTTCCCTCTCCGCCCTGCCTCTGGTCCCCCCTCTCCCCACAGAGCCTGGTACCTTAGGCCAAGCACTCTAGTGCTGAGTTATGCCTCTTCCCTTTTTTCTGGTATTGAGAATTGAACGCCAGGCCTTCACCCTGAGCTACATCCAGCCCCTCCCCCCCTTTGAGACAGGGTCTTGGTAAATTGCCCACTCTGTCATTGAAATTGTAACCCTCCGCCTCCACCTCCCAAAGTGCTGGGGTTTACAGGTGTGTGCCTAGTTCCTTTTTAAACTCTCTTCATTTTTTAATTGTGAGACGAGATATTACCAAATTGTCTAGGCTGGCCTTGAACTTGAGATTTCTGGCCTGAGCCTCTCAGAGCTGGGATTACTGCTTGTTTGTTTTAAGCAAGAGGAGACACTGTACGGTGGATCTGGCTAGGACTTCTTCTATTTTTAGTGTTAGAACAAAAGGTCTTGTTAATGCCCTGACACGGAGCAGGTAGCCTTCCCACCTCCTTCCCACCTTCCTTGGGGTGTCAGGTGTCGTGAGCCACTTACTGTGCATCATCCTCAGGACCTGGGAAAGTTACGAGGTCCGTCTGGAAACCTCTACTCAGTAGTTACCAGGAAGCAGGAGGTGGTTTAACTCTGGGTGCCTGCGTCCTGAAAGCTCAGGCTGGGGAGTCCCGTGGGGACCAGTACCCCAGACTTAGTGGGACGCCCCTGTGCTTCCCGTGACCCTGGGCTGGCAGGCTGGCGGGCTGTCCAGAGGCAGCTGCGGGTCCCTCACACCCCATCAGGCTCTGTGGCGACGGTGCCAGGGGAGTGCGCAGCTCCGCTCTGCGGCTCCGGAGAAGGCAGGTGTTGCTGAGAGCACTGGGTGGATCCGATCCTGTCGGACTTGCTCCGCTCCGGAGGCTGCATTAGCAATAAATAGATGCCCTGTTTGCATATTTAGCACCCTCTTCCCTCAGCCCACACCTCTTCACTACAGGATTAGCTTGTCATTACATCTCAGAACTTCATTACTGGAGCCTTTGTGTCTTTACTGGGTTATAACTTTTCCCCTTTATTAACCAGGAAAAGTCACCTAAAATGCTGTCGTTTATAATGGAATGGAGGACCAGCTTTTTGTTTTGCTTTTCTTATACTACCTTCATTAGAGTACAAGGAGAGACCGTAGTTTTGAAATAACAATAAAGTATTGATGTGCATAGCCTGGTTTTCAGCAAGGAAACACCGAAGGAGGAAGTGCTGGGGTCTCGTGCCGGTGAGGGCAGTCCGGTCTCATTGACAGTGGAGGACTTCAGCCTGGGGCGTGGAGACACTTTATACATATTGTTTTCAGAGGCAGCACACTAATAGCTAATGCTAAGCCAACTCAACCGTTTGTAGAATATTTTTTCTAATCATTCTAAATGTTGCAGTAATTCTTGATGCTGTTCTTGCCCGCCTATGCTATGTGCCTTTGCATGTGTCCACTGTATCAGGAATCTCTGTTTCAGATTCCTTCCCCTTTTTTTCAGAGATTGAACCTAGAGCTTTCAAACTGAGCTACATGCCTATCTCATTAAAATACATTTTAAATTTATTGAGACGGAGTCTTGCTAGGTCACTAAATTGCTCGTGCTTGGCTCAGACTTTCTTTGATCTTTGTGCCTTAGCCTCCCTGAGTGCTGGGATGAGGGGCATGTTCCGTCATGCTTGGCTAGACTTCCTAATGTATATGGCAGAAGATTTCCTTTTTATTACTTTTTTATAATTAAGGTGAAATTCATGTAGAAGTAGCCATTGAAAAGTGAACAACTTGGTACATCGTATTGTTGTGCAACCGTCATCTCTGTCCAGTTCCAAAGTCTTTCTGTGGCCCCGAAGGAAACCCCAGTGTCCCGTTTCTGCCCCTCTGTCCTCCTCTCTGCCCTGCTAAGCAGTCTGCATTCTGTCTCTGTACATCCACTGACTTGGTCCGTTTTGTACAAATGCAGCTGACCAATATGTGGGTTTTGTGTCTGCCATTTTTAATTAAGATACTGTCCCCAAGATTCATCCATAGTGTAGCACGTGTCAGAACTGAACTCCTTTTTGTGGCTGAGTCCTGCTCTACTGTGTGGATTCACCATATCTTGTTTCTATAAAAGATGTGCTTTTAATGCAAAAATCCAGGACCTCAGACATCTCCTCCTTTGTGCTGGGGTAGACGCAAAGTTGGCACATGATTAAACCCTGCCTTCCCTTCTTTCTCTGAAACCTGGCGGTCATGCCAGGGCTGCTTATGTAGGGATCTGGTGCAAGTTCATACTGATGATAGTGAAAATGCATACGTGGAAAGGAAGAAGACTGCAAAATGACTCCATATTGTGTATTTACATAGCATGTATGTACAGCTCCAGCCGTCTTACACGGACTGTGGAATGGCTCAGTTCTGTCCAAGGCCTCCTCTGGCGCTGCAGGAATCCCCCATGCTCGGACAGCTCGCCTGCCCAGCCAGCACGCTGGGGTTCGCAGTGTGCACCCGCCGACTCTCAGGGCCCAGGCGCCCTGTCCGCCGGGGCAGAGACACTGGAGAAGGTGCCCCGCGCTGCTGACAGGCACGCCCGTGGGACGCGAGGGAGAGGGAGGGCCTCCGGCTCTGTGCCGTGGCTGTGGGAACTCGGGCTGGGCCGAGGGAAGAAGGGGTTTGTTCGGTGCAGATTCCGGCGCCGGCGATGTCAGATCTGGGCAGGGGCGGGCCACACACGTCGTTATCACTCTTCAGGTATTCGGATTGCCCATGAAGGGTTTTTCTGCAGGAACAGAATTCCCCTAATTCATTCATTCTAAGGCTTAAATAAATGTAACATTAATAAACTGCTGATCATCCAAGTGATGAATTTAACTCCCTGGAAACCCCTTTCCTCTCTTCTAGTTAGTTATCTTTGTTTGGATTCTTGGCTCCTAGTTTTCCTCCATTTTCTGATCGTTGGATTTATACAGCCACAAAAATATTCTGAAAATTACAGTTTTGTGAATGCTTTAATACTTAAAACTTGGACCCACTGAAAGATAAAAAGTAAGCATTACATTATATACTTCAAGGGCCATTTTTTACACAGAATCAGGCACTTAATTATTGGAAGATGAATAATGTGTCCATGTTTCATTCTGTTGCACACAAAAGTATCATGAGTTTGAGGTGTTTCTGTGTTGAGAAGTTTAAGAACCGTGGAAAATCAACTTTAAATATGTGTATCGGCAAGGTTCTCCTGTAGCACTCCTGAGACAAAGCCTTTCCTTTGATTAATTAGCAATTTATTGTCAGTTAGCACAGCAGGAGTTATTTAGGGAGCCATTAGAGCCTGAAACCCCATGTATGAAATTGCCAGATACTTTTAACCCATGAAGCAGGAGGGGAAGGAATATTTGACCCATATTTCCCAGGTATGAAATGTTGACCAAGTTGCTTAACGTCTCTAAGCTTCAGAGAATAACAAAATATTCCTTGTTGGAATGATGAAAGTAGTACTATTTCAAGTTGTTCTATTAAATGATACAGTAATTCAGAACTCAGAGAGCCAGCACCAGTGTGGCATTGTTAATATAGCTGCAGAATTCAAGTCAAGTTGGCACTGCGGAGTTCATTTCTTGCTTGCTGAACTCTCTGTAGTTCTGTAAGGACCTGTCTTTATATCTTAGTGGTCCTTCCGGTTCCCTTTTTAAAGACTTGCAATGTTACCATCTGTCAGGGTTGGTGCAGCTTCTGCGGGTGGTTGGAAACAAACATTCTGATTGGTTCTTGAAGGCACTGGAAACAGTATCACTGGGAACTGTTTAGTCATGACGCTCCTAACTAAAATTCTGTACTGCTTGGTTACTTTGTTACTTCAGGTTACTGTGAAAATCTCAACAGGGGGTTACTTGTCCAAGTGACAAATGTATAATTTTGTACAAATTTATAATTTTGCTTGTAGAAAGCTTGCAGTGGATCCACATGGCCCGCCTCATCCTTAGGGCAGTGTGGTCTCAGAGTGGGTCCCCTCAGCTTGCGTTGGCCCCTCCTGTCCTGGTTAGCTGTCTGCTCTCCCAGTGATGGCTTTTGAGCTGCTCAACAAAACAGGCTTTTCACATGGTTTACTGAGATTCATTTACTTTCCCATTTGCACTTGCTATCTTTGTATTCTCTGGATCATTATATATAGTTATTTTTTACATGCATGTGTTAGGGTCTCCTTGTGATCTCTTAAATGGACAATAGGATAAATGACTTCATTATTATTATTTTTCATATATGAGGTGAAAAAGACTTGTGAGCGTTATTTCTCAGCTCTGTTATTCTTTCGGGGGGCAGACTCCAAGCCTGGGAGGTGGTTCTGTTGGAGACTGCGCTGAAAAGAGAGAGACTATTGCCGATTGCTTGGCCTAGTTTATATTGTCCACTTCTCATCAAAGTTTGAAAAACTAAAACCAGTAAAATTCATGTTCCTCCTTTAAGAGAATTTACGGAATAAAAATGTAGCAAAAATGTTTCACCCAAATAACCGAGAAAATAATTTCTGTTATTCAACAATTTGCAAAGGCAGTGATCTTGCTGGTAGGTTTTTGCCTTGATATGTTTTAGCAGCCATAGAACTTAGTATAACAAAGTTTATGGTTTATTGTTAAAATAGGATGCCACAAGCATAGAGAGCACAGAGAAAACTTTCCTCCGAGTGAGTTTGTGTCCTCTGGCAGGGGCACAGGTCAGATGGCCACCTCCTGCTGGTGCTCTCAGGACTGGGACGAGGTGGAGAATACTGTGCTCGCATTGTTTGAATATTTGCATGTTTGTGTAGGGGGTGATGTTTTCCTGAGAATGTTGCTAAATAATAGAAATTCCCAGAGTTCCTCCGTCTGCGGGCCGCTGTGGAGTGGGGCGTGCCGTGCCCTCTACGCAGCCGTGAGGTAAGGGGTGCTACTTTCACCAGCAGACTTTGCAAGTTAGCGAACTATTCTGCTGGAGGAAACCGCAGACCTCTTCGATGCTAGTTTTCCAGTGAAGATGGCCCTTCTTCAGGTTCTGCCCTCACAGGCACCGTCCGTCCTCTAGTACTTCGGATGAACTTACATGTCCAGGAAATGGAGCCGATGTTTCTTAATACCTTCTGCATTGATTTTTTTTTTTTTTTTTTTTGAGATAGGTTCTCACTGTGTTGGTCACACTGCTCAGGACTCTCTGGGCTCAAAGAATTCTCCTGCCTCAAACTCCTGAGTAGCTGGAATTATAAATGTGTTCTATGTCTGTGTCTGAGATTTCTGTCAGTTTTCTGCCAGTTTTCCAACAGGAAGATTCTTCATGTTTTCTTTGTTAGCAAACAGCATCCAAGTAGTATGTCTCCGCACACGTGTCCTGGCTGCTTTATCGACAGAGGGCTGCGCTTGGTGCATCATTGCTTACATCACGTAAACCCTTCAGACCACAGTCCAACTTGACTCTCTTGCTGTGATGAAGATGGGTGTTAAAAAGATGACTACAGCTTCCCCTGTATTCTTACCTTGTCTGCCAACCTCCCTTTCTTCCTGTAAAAATTCACAGTGCCGTGTGCGCCCGCCTGCTCCCACGACCCTTTAAGCCCCCAATCTAACATCAGTGCAGCATGGCAGCAGAGAGAATCAGAAAACACTCATCAGTTCTTTCTCTCAGATTTGGTAAGAAATACACTCAGACATATCACATGGCCTCAGAATCACAGCATGTTGTACTCTTAGTAATTAAAACTGAAGCCCAAATTGAATAAGAAATAATTTTTTATTGATTGCTGGCATTTGAGAAAAAAGTTTAATTAGACTAAGATATGAAGGGGACTTATTGGCACTTTCATTTAGGCATTGCTGACACTGCCACTTTCTGTGTCTCATTTTGCTTGGGAATTTGTGATTGTTTTCTGCCTTGTTACAAGTAGACCCCTAGTGAGCACAGCGTTACGGTCATTAGCCATAGCCTGGCATGTGCTCAGAGTTATTTCCGGGCAAATTTTACAGTGATTTTTGAGATGTTCGATCTCCTTCTGCCCAGTGGATTACTGAGATGCGCGTTACTCTCCTGTCTTTGCCTTGGCCTCTCTGCGGTCTTTGGACACTTCTGTGTTCCCAGTAGCTTGCTTGGTGTGAGTTGGCTGTCGCCTCTTCTGTCCCTTCCTTTCTGGCTCTGTCCTAGTCCTGGGCGGGATTGAACTTAAAACTCTTCCTGGTGTGGAATCCCGGATTTCCACCCCGTCCAGGTGACGTGCAGGTTGGGAGGTGAGGATGATGTGAAGAGTGTGCTTATTGTTTCTTTGCTGGGAGTAAAACTTAGGGAAGGTACAAGTTTACTTTGGACCCATGAACCCTGAGTTCAGGGATACTTTAACCCATCAGTGCTGCATCAGGCTTGTCTACGTACGTGGGGTGGGCAGGCAAGAAGGTAGTGGTCCTCACATGCTCGAAGAGATGTCCAGTCCTCCCTTTAGAGATTACCTCGATGTCTCGTTCCAGCCCCTCTCCGCAGCGCATGTGAATGTGTAAGGTTGGCAAATGACTCTTACATGATTTAATTCTGTGGATAAACGTGATTGGTTGAGAGCCAGGTGGTTGTTACATCATCAGGCGCACCTTGCCATCTGATGGGGTTCTCAGTGGAGGCCTCGGTTGTCTGCTGGCCCCTCCATCCTGGTCAGCTGTCTGCTCTCCCAGCGATGGCTTTTGTTCCCTCTTTGCTCCTGCTTCCATCCACAGGCTTGCTGCGGAGGTCAAAAGGTCTCTGAAAAACACCTTGCTGCCCCTTTTGCCCTCGTAAGGAGGACCTTTGATACTTAGCTCTCTGGAGACCAGGGGAGTTTATTAGAATTTGTGGGAGTTTTGTCTGTATGCCGTTGTCCTTGTCACCTCCTTTCTGGGCATCCGTCTTGTCTTCCTTTGTCATCACCAGCGTCGTTTTCTAGGATCTCCAGGTTTGTCCTAGTAAGTAAGCCCATAGATGTGTGTGTAGAGGTGACACCTGCACGTGTGTTCAGCCCAGAACAAAGGGCAAGCGGGAAGCCTGAAGGAGAGAGTGAGCCGCGATCTTACACCGTGAAGGCCAGAGGACTGAGACGTTAAAGGCTGGGGGTGGATCGGAGCCCAGACCGGGGAGCGACCCCTGCAGGACCGCCTGCCCTGTGCCTGTGGCGAAACGGCAACTTAGTCGGGAGATGTGAACATTCTCAGTGATAAAGGAGAGGGAGAGTGTCCAGGTCAAGGTTAAGCTTGGGCTGCTTGCTTATTGGATTCATTATTGGCAATTGCTACAAAGCCAGGGTGTTTTGTTTACCAGCAGCGTGTGGGTCAAGTTACTGATGTGCTAGCTGATGTCCCCGCCTCCCTCCTTTTCCTGCTACACTTTTTTTTTTTAATAAGCAGAAAAGCATTTAATTTTTAACAGCATGAAAATAGCTTAAATGTCCCCCCTCTAGTGGTGTGTTAATAGCAGTTTAGGTGAGAAAAGACCAGTTCGGGCAGCTGAGCTCAAAGAGAATAAATACATCACATCTGCTCTCAACCACACTGAAACCTTCTCCAGTGAGATTCCCACAGCGTGAACAAACAGAATTGTGCTTGAACTTTTCTTTGAGATATGACCGCACAGCACCTATGAAATAATTTGAAGCCTACAGAAAACACGAAACAGGTGTTTGTTTATGAGGAATTTTCTGACTTAAGAAACTTGTGAAATAAATCTTAGACCAACATTCATAAGAACTTCAGGCTCAGATTTTTAACTATTTCTTACTGTTGATTAATCATTTTTAATCTTTTCCTGGAATAGGAACTTTTAATTTCATTTTGCTATGCTTTTTTTTTTTTTTGGAGACAGGGTCTCACTTTGTAGTTCAAGCTGGCCCTCAGCTCACTGTGTAGCCCAGGCAAGCCTGGAACTCAGCTATCCTCCTGCCTCTGCCTTCCGAGTGCTGGGATGACAGGCATGAGCCACCATGCCCAGCACTGTGGTATGTGGTATTGATGGCTGGTGGGCGTGAGTCAACATGACCAGCATTGTATGTGGTTACCAGGATCGAACTCAGGACCTTACGCTTGTGAGGCAGGTGCTGGAACCACTGAGCTAAATCTCTGGCCCTGCTTTTTTTTTTTTAATTGAATCTTTTTTTTTTTTTTTTTTTGCTTTTTGGAGACAGGGTCTCGCTTTGTAGTTCAGGCTGGCCCTGAGCTCACTATGGTGCCCAGGCAAGCTGCCGCGAACTCAGCAATCCTCCTGTCTCTGCCTCCCAAGTGCTGGGATTACAGGCGTGAGCCACCACGCCCAGCATTATATGTGGTAACCGGGGATCGAACTCAGGTCCTTACGCTTGCGAGACAGGCACCGGAACCACTGAGCTAACCCTCCGGCCCTTTAATCGAATCTTTATAGTGTGGTAGGCTCTGTTCTATAAAACCACAGAAAGTTTGTGAAAAATTAGAATGAAGGAAAATTTCAAAGGTCACTTCATGTATGTATGTATGTATGCATGCGTGCATATATATTTGTGTGTACTTAGGTGGGAATGGGAAATGGGAAACGAACGGTGATTATGATTTAGCGTTTGTTTTCCCTCCATGACAGTCAATAAAGATTCTTTTAGGACAGATGCTGACCATGGTGTTTGCGTTTGCTGGGGTGATGTTGAAGGCTGAGTGTTTTGAGACGTTGTCCTTCCCCCGGGTAGTGTACCGCCTTCCATCCTTTCTTCATTCCGAAGTATAGTGAGTGATTTAATCAATAACCACATGGATGTGTGTTCTAATTTCAGAAGTCCAGAATTTTCTTGCACATTGACAAGCTGCGCGTAGAGTTAAGTTCTGGGTATGGTTCTTACGGTGGCTCCCCCAGGGACGAGCACAGAGCCGAGAATGAGGAGCGCTCGCGTACTTCTCTTCCCTGCGTGCCGCGCCCGGCTCTTCCTCGGGGCTCTGCGGTCACGCGTGCGCAGCCCGTGTTCCAGCCGCCGCTTGCTCGTCCACGCATCCTCACCTGCAGAGCGGCTGCAGGCTTCCTCAGAGACCGGTATGGCTGTCACTGGCTTGGGAGTTCATCTGTATTAAACTGTGTTTAACTGAGGAAGATCAAGGCCGCTGTGATTGTTAACTTCATCGTAAAGGACAGATCACTTCCCTGAGAAGGGAAAAAATTAGACTATCAGAGGTTGCCTGTTACTCTGGAAAGAATTCTCGAGAAGTATTTGAAACTTGGGCGCAGAGGTGACCCGGGGCACCCCAGAAGTGTGGCAGAGCTCGTAGCACCCCCCTTTCCCTCCGGAGACTCCACAGGTGTGAAGGAAGAGCAGCCACATCCCTTCGGTGAGATTAACCCAGACTTGGCGCACACTGTCTCCAGCGCAAAGCATACACCCAGGTCAGCAGCACCAGGCCCTGCCGCCTCGGTTAAGAGGCCGGCTCAGGCTGACCCTGGAGAGCCTGGGAGGCTCTGGGAAGCGCGGCTGTCCCTGCCTGTGAGTCCACAAGCACCAGGCTCCATGTGTCTGAAGCCATCTTGTGACGGAGGGCAGAGCCAGCCTGGGGCAGAGCGGGTTACCGGGGAGGGAGAGGGCGGCGGGAGAGTCGCTGAAAAGCAGAGATGCTGGAAATGCATCGGAGAACTGCATTGGAGAATGTGTTCTTCAGTCACTAGAAATACAGAGCTTGGAGCCAGAGATTTAGCTCAGTGGTTCCAGCTCCTGCCTCACAAGCACAAGGTCCCTGGTTCCATCCCGGGAACCACATATAACAATACTGGGCCTGGTGGCTTACGCCCACCAGCAATCAGTACCACCTACCACAGTGCCAGACCTGGTGGCTCATGCCTGTAATCCTAGCACTCGAGAGGCAGAAGCAGGAGGATTACTGAGTTCGAGGCTTGCCTAGGTTACCTACTGAGCTCAGGGCCAGTCTGAACTACAAAGCGAGACCCTGTCTCAAAAAAAAAAAAAAACAACAAAAAATACCACAGAGCTTACTGTGGAGTTCTCAATTTGAAAATTGAGGATGGTTTCTGGAAGAAGACATTTCGAATGTTAGCCTTTTAAAAAAGGAAACCCTGAGGATGCTGCCATGTAGGTGACTCTTGGGACCATGGTGCCAGTGACATACGCCCATTGCAGAAGGGCAACCAGTGCGTATGTGATTCCACTGACAGGAGGGAGCTAGAGCAGTCGCACTGGTGCAGATGAAAAGGGCCAGCGGTGGGTGCTGGGGCTGGAGGCAAGCCAGCCGGGCCGTGAGGGCTGCAAAACGGAGAAGGCTGTGGAGGAGGATGGTGTTGATAGTCCCGAGCAGCGTGAAGGTCACGGAATCCGGTGACAGTGGCCGAAGCGTGGTATTCAGCTGGAGTTGGCCTTTAGATCGGGGAGCCTGGGTGGCTCTCACCTGCCCACTTCTAGCTCCGTCGTGGGCTGAGCAGCGCTGCCTCTGGGACTCTGATGACTAAGCTGGTGAAATGACTCCTGCCCTCTCCCCAGCGTCCTTCTGAGCAGAACAGGTTGGTGACTGCTGGCGATTGACATCCAGGCCTCCCCGTGCCAGGCTCGCAGGTGCCCTCGGGACTGGCTGACCCCTGACCTATCCAGGTCAGCCTTCAGCCGGAAAGTCTTCGCTCCCCCGTGGCCCCCCAGCCGCTCTGCTCTTGCCTCTGTGTTTACTGTAAGGCACCTTTCCTCCTGCCCCGGCTCTTTTCACAGTCGCAGAGCAGCGAGCAGATCTCAGCCTGTCTGCACATGATAATCACCGGGGGCTTTCCGGCGCCGAAGCCAGGCTGCCTCCTCGCCACAGGGCTGTGTGCAGGGGACCGGGCAGTAGTGTGTTTGAAGCCTCCACTGAGAACCCAGTGCAGACAAACTCAGGGGCAGAGGCCCCAGACTGTTCTGCCCTCTGTGTCTTAGTCTGGAGCTTCTGCTGTTGGCACCACCACGATTATGCCCCCTGTGGAGGATCCCCAAAGCCCCGCGTGCCCCTTGTGCGGGGGAGATCCCTCCAGGGGGAGGCTTGGTGCCTCCACAACTACAAGGAAAGAAAGCAGCACTGCTTGGCTCCAGGGGAGAGAAGCCTGAGCACCCCCAGGGCCGGGGAGAGAAGCCTGAGCACCCCCAGGGCTGGCAAGTGCTGTGGCCCTGGCAGGGCGGGTGGGGGGCACTGTTCACCTAACAAGCTTCCAGTGACCCAGCTGGTGGCGGCACTTCGAGAACCAGATCGGGGAGGACAGGGCTGATGGTTCAAAGGACACTTGCTTAAATGCTTCACCGAGTAGTTGCCAAGCAGGCGCAGCAGCCTCCTCTTTGGCTCTCCTCACGCAGCGCCTCTCTGAGTGACACAGAACCGAACTTCATCGGGCAGCTTTCCCCTGACTCTGTGTTGCTCTGCGTGCCGATTTCCCTTGAACTTCTCAAGAAGAGATACGGGTGGGGCTAGTGAGATTTTGTTTCTCAAATGAAGACGAGACTCTTACTGGTTTTCAGCCGAGTTCTCTTCCGAGTGCTCGATCTCGCGGCCCTCTTGAGCGCTCAGCCCAGCGACTGAGCCAGGAGCCCTTCTGGGTGCTGGGCCCCGGCTCCACTCAGCTAAGCCGCCTCGCCATGCAGGGCTGAGATCTCTCTTGCCTTAAGCACGCTTTCAAGGTTTTCGAAGCTGTTGTTTAGTCTGTGCCTCGGATGGCATCCCACGGCTAAGCCTGAGAAGGGCCGGCATCTGGGACCGCCCGTGACCTTGACTGGTCTTCCTGGGGGCGGCAGCAGCTGGACCCGTGCTTTTGTTGTCTCAGGTATGTGTCAGCCTGCTGGTTTCAGCGCTGGACACAGGTGCTTAGGAAAATTCCTCACTGAAAGGCTGCTGGGATTTACAAGTTCTTGCTGTTTTTGTGACCTTGTGCGGTTTCTGGTTTCACAGAAGGCTTTGTTTCGCAGTTTTGTTGCTGCTCTCAGCCTTGCCCTGTAATCACTGGGCGCCAGGGAGGGCTGCGGTCTGTTTCCTGGGGTATGCCCCGATACCCTGTCAGCCCTGAGTGTCACCGCAGTGGCGGGGCTGCAAGGGGGCCGGAGAGGGGCAGGAGAGGGGCAGGAGACGGCCAGCGTTCTAAAGCACCCGAGAGTGCTGATCACAGCCTTCATTTGGATTTTGCACAACACGCCCGGAGAGGAGGACATTCAGTGGGGCTGCACATATGGTTTGTTTTGCAAATGGACCATCCCTTAATTCATGTGACCCTGGAGCTTGGTGGACTAGGTAAATGTGTGCTTCTCGAGGTTAAAGTTTAGAGCTTTTAGGTCCAGCCTTCCAGACAGGGAGACATTTGCCTTGAATTCACTTTCTGGAGTCTGAGACCCCGAGGAGTAAAGTTCTGATTAAGGGCACAGCCTGAGGATCTCTGCCGGAAGGCCTGGTATCGCGTCCAGTAAGAAGTAATGACCAAGAGTCCTCTCAAGGGACAGGTGGCTGATCTCAGGCCCAGGGGCTCAGAGAACGAGCTGTTGAGGGATGATGCCCGGGGAAGAGGGTCGTCCAGGTCACCACTGTGTGTAGGTGCATTGGCCTGGCCCTGGGAGGATGGGCCAAGTGACAGGTGATAGAGAGGGGAGTACCATGGTAGCCAAAGAGAAGAACACACAAGCCAGGAATCGCCCTCTTTGTGGACACAGAGCAGAGGTTTGGAGGAGCTGCAAGACTTTCTGAGAAGTAGCAGGTGTTTTCCGTAAGGGCCCGTGTAGATGATGAAGGGATGGTGGCCAGGAGACGGAGAAGAAACGAGAGTCCTACAGGATCAGTGCTGTCAGACGCCCTTCTGTTCGGGAGTAGAGACTGGGGAGAGAAGAAGATTGTCCTTGATGGAGGCCTTACTTCCTGACGAGTAGAGTATTCCACAGTGGCATTGAAGACCTTAATAAGACCAGGCTCTGAACCAGGCTGGTGGGAAGAAACAGACCTGAGAACATGAGTCAGGAGTAATAGACAGCATGACCTTTACCCAGGCCAGCGCTGGGAGAAGACCCTCTGGGGCTTGTCCCCTCTGTCTTCGTCAAGTCCAGTTTCATCATCTGAAAAACTCAAAGTGTCCGAACATCTTTGGGTTCCTGCTCACAGTCCTTGACACTGAGATGGGGACTTGCTCTACAGTCATCTTGTCATTGTGTGTTCCTGTGGCCTCCTGTGTTTATAGTGGATGTCATCTGACCCTACCTAACCCTCTTCCTCGAAGGTGAGGGCCCTGAGACCAGAGAGCGGCCGTGATTGGCCAGAAGTGTGCATCACCAAATGGTGCAGACGCCCAGCATGGCACAGTGACCATCTGACCTCACAGTCCACAGCATCCTTGAAAGGAGGCAGTGAGATGGGTCTCCACAGAGGAGAAGATTGGGAAGTGGGGTGTCTAGCCATAAACTGGGGTCCAGCTGGCTTTGTGTAGTCTGGGGTGAGGTGAGGAGTCACCCTCACAGCCATGACTCGTGTCGGCCCTGCCCCAGGTCACCCTCCTCAAAGCCCGGGTCTGCTTGGTAATGGCCTTAAAGGAAGAGCTGCTGATTGCATGTGCAGATCTCCGCTGTCGCCTTTTCTCTGTGACTTGCACTGACTGATCGCCGTGGCTTCTCTGGAAGTTAGCATATGCATACTTCTCTGTCTTTTGAAAACAATGGAAAAACCCATCACCAGCCCCAAAGCCAGCTGTCTTTTCTTCTGATGAATAGACAGCAAACCCTGAAGAGCAGAAGAGTAGTTTCTCGTAAGCACTCGGGGAGTGCACAGTACGCTTTAAATAAGATTAAAAATTATGTGTTATTCTTACTAGCATCACTGTCAGATAATTGAGCATGAGAGCAGTCGTGGTGCGTGCTTGGTACGAAGTCTAACATCTATTCAGCGTGCGGTACATCCACTTTGTTCAAGAACAATGTATTCAAGGTCAGTGTATTTTGGCTCTGCTACAGAGTTCTGGAAATTCCCAAGAGAATAAGTTTTTCGCTGGTTATATAATCCAGCACAAGTGACTGTGTAGCAGCAAGCTCATGTTTAGTAATGACTTTAAAAATGCAATTGATTCTAAAATTTTGCTCTCAAAATGTGACTTTAAAAAAAATTCTCTTCAGGGTTTAAGGCAGGCTTTTTCCTTTATTAAAGAAATATGAACAGAGCATTGATGTGAGCTGTGTACCATTCTAAGTGCTTTACGTATCTTAATCCACTTAATCCTCAACCCCTTAGACAAGTGCTTTTCCTGCTGTACAAAGGAGGAGACTGAGTCACAGGGAGGTCTAAGTAAGTTGCTTAAGTTACACTCCTAGTTAGTGGTAAGTTTCAAAATAACCACTGTGAAACTTTTGCTGTCTTAAGCTGTACAATTCCAAATCTTGTCTGGTGCTGACCTGCCAATAAACAACGCGGCCCCTTTCTCTCCAGTCAGACGTGCGTAACACATTAGCACTTGATTTGGGCTTGTCCCCGAAGAAGTACATCCGTCCCTGGGAGCCGAGCGGAGCTGGAGCGATCTGGGACACCAGCCGTCCAGTAGAGGGAACACGAGAGCAGGTTAACCTTCAGGATGTCCCAGCAGATCAGGGGTGAACCCGAGCACAGAAAGGCCAGAGAGGAGCTCAGCGGCGGCAGTTTTCTTGCCAGGCTGCACGGCGAGTCTGCGTGGGCGCCCGGAGCCTGTCCCTTGTGATCATTGAAGGTCTCGCCCAGTTCTGTCCAGCTGCTCAGTGACCTGCCCAGGAAGTCGTCAGATGTCCCACCTGCGTGTCTCGTGCACCTGTGCAGAATCAGTGCCTGAGAATGGAGCCAGCTGGACTTTCAGAAACCTGTGTAAACAAGAGGCATTCATATTAGTAAATGTTTCTGTGGTAGATACTTTGCTAGGTGCTTTGCAATGTATTCTTCATGTTGCTCAGTAGTAATAAGATTAAGTCACTGGGTATCCTTGATAAAACTCTGCTAAGTTCCTTGAAGAGTTTTAAAATTTCCTCTTTACAGATGTTTAACATTCCACTTACAAATTATTTACTAGCCCCTTAAGGATCTTCTGA
Organism: Thryonomys swinderianus; assembly: GCA_004025085.1. Taxonomy (NCBI): domain Eukaryota; kingdom Metazoa; phylum Chordata; class Mammalia; order Rodentia; family Thryonomyidae; genus Thryonomys; species Thryonomys swinderianus. The sequence goes on from PVIC010021271.1 coordinate 18,658, forward strand.
AGGTTTGGATGGGTAACTTAATCGAATTGCTTAAGAAATTTGGAAGTGATAAAACAGCATTTTGTTTTCATTATATAATCCAGATAACAAGGAGTCACTCATAGAAAAGGTACAGGGTAAGTTCAGAGAAATTCTACACCGTCTTACTGACCAATATGGAAAAGAAGATTAAAATAAAGCAGAAATCACTGTTTTCTCTGTTAAAGAAACTGGAATATTATTCATGTCACTTCTTCCATAGTTGAGTTCTAATTTCAAAACAATTTTAGTTCTTTTGTGTCTGATTTGGAATTCGATAAAATGATTTTGAAGTTTGTCTTGAAGCTATAATGGTGAAACAAGCTTATAATTTCTTAGAAGAAAGATAATTTAGGGTCACGATATAGAAGGGATTTGCTGGATCTCTCCTTTTTTTAAATAAATAAATGTCCTTCTTCACTTGACTAGTGCCACACATCAGACCATATTCAGATTCATTAAAAGATTTTACCTTTTAAGAAGAACTTCCAAATAATTGTTGAAGACTGCTTATAATGTATAAAACCCACATGCTCAGATTTCAGTTTAAATTTACTTAACTGGACTATGTAAAGTTGACTTTGGGTATATTTTTACTGCTTATTAAATGCTTTGCAAAATGAAGTAATGTGTTAATTACATTAATGTTTCCGATAAATTGCAGACACAATTGTGGGGCAAGTATGTACACTGTCAGAATGTCTCATCCCTTGCAATTGTATAGCCCCTGGCACGTGTTTGGGTGTCACCCTGGTGCCAGGCACTGAGGATATGCTGAATCTTTTCTGGTCCTCATGGACTTGGTGGGTAATTTGGACGTTAGGGTATCGCAAGATGAGGGAATCGGGTTTACTGTTTCTCAAGCTCTGAAGTCCATTGAGCAGCCTTTCATGCTCTGGCCTAAGAAAAGTTCTGATAGTCAAATGAAAGGCTGATTACCTTAGTCCTCTCCAATTTATGTTTTATATAGCATTTTCCAAAACTATTCAAGCAGATAACTGTGCTGTTTTATATGCAGAGTTCCTTGAGAGACTTGAGTCTGTGGGTTGGTGATATAGCTATAATATCAGCTATATAATGGCGTTTCCTTTTTTAAAAAGGAACAAAACGATGAGAGATTCAGGTAAACGCCTAAATACATGTACTTTGGGATGAAAAAGTACCCTTTTTTTCTACTCGCTTGAATTAGTGATAATGATAGAAATCTAAAATTGTGTTTTGATTATATTTTGAGAATAAATTTTAATGTCATTCTTTTCCCTCTGAAGTCTTCATTACAGATTTATTTTAAAATATTATCTTATTTACTTTATGTACATTTTTAAGTAGTTTTAAGACTTTTGCTTTGCTCTGTACTTTTTTTAGCCTAATTTTACTGATTATTATTCACTGTCAATATATGTGGTTCAACCTTCTTATTTTTAACCACTGCATAATGCTTGAATGATGGACAGCATTTTTTTAAATCATCCCATATTAGCTTTTAAGGTGTTTCCAATGTTTTAGTATCACAAATAACCCTGGAATAAACATGGGTTGGATATGCATTCTTTTCATTAAAATGGTCATGTTCTTTCAGGAAATTGCTCAATAATCAACTTAGAAATTCTTTTGTGCTAATTACTGACTGCTTATTTTGAGTTCTTCCTTTATTGTTTTCATATTGCATGATCCTACGCTATTATAGCTAGGGTAGTACTTCTGCTAAGAATGCAGTTTCGCTTGAAGATGGCACTTGTAGATAGACTTTCAAGTTAACTTCATCAGAGTTGTGATTTCCTGATGGAGTGCCAGTGTACCGGCAAAATATGTCTCACATCTGAACAGCCTGCAGCAGGATAATGAAGTTTGCAAGAAAACCTTTGCCGAGGCTGCTGGAGTGTCAAGTTAACTTCTTTCATGTTGCGATATCTGTCTCCCCTGAAAGCAGCCCCCCAAACTTTTAAGATACTGAAATTCAGATTCACTTTTAAGAGATGATAGATGTCCACGCACCATTTCTCCCTTAGTAGAAACATTTTGTAAAACAGTGGTGTTATAGGCCAAGAGATGGTTGACATGGATACCGTCAGTACACACAGAGGTATCTCAGGTTGCCTTTTACGGCCACACCTACCCACTCCTTTCTTAACCCTTGGTTATAATTAATCTGCCTCTAGAATGTTGTCAGAATGTTCTGTAAATGGAATCATATAATACATAATATTTTGTGGTTGATTTATTTCTTTTAACATAATTCTGTGTGGATTCATCTAGATCGTTGAATGTACCAACAGTTATTCCCCTTTATTGCAAAATAGTAATCCATGGTAAAGGAATGCCAGAGTTTAACTCTTCACCTGTTTGTGTTCAGGTTTTTGTGTGAAGGTAAATTTTCTTTTCTGAGAGCTTCCATGTCTCAAAATGTGATTGTTAGATTATATAGTAGGTGCATGTTTAGTTAAGAAACTGGCATGGAGTTTTCAGAGTTGCTGTACCATTTTACGTTCCCCCCGCCCCCGGCAATCTATGAGTGACCTAGTTTCTCTGTACCCTTGTTAGCATTTCATTTTGTCATTCTTTTATTTTAAGCTATTCTGATAGATGTGGAATGATACCTCATTGTGGTTTTAATTTGCATTCCCCTGATGGCTAATGATGTCAAACACCTTTACACGTGTTTGTTTACTATTTATATATCCTCTTTGCTGAACATCTGTTCATGCCTTTTGTTCTAATTGGACTACTTTGGAATGTTGAGCCTTCGGAGTGCCTTATGTATTTGAGATTGTAGCCTTTTGTCGGATACACGGATTGTAAATGTTTTCTCTCAGTGTGTAGTTTGTGGGTTTTGCCTTAGTAGGGTCTTTCACACAATAAAAGGGTTTACTTTGATGAGAGTCTCAATTATTCCTATATGATTTTTTATAAATTTTATTTATGTATTTTGTGGTACTAGAGATTGAATCCAGGGCCTTTGCACTGAGCTATAGCCCACTGACTTTCACATTTTTTTAAAGAGTTGCCCCGGGTTGGGCTTGAACTGTTGACCGCTCTGCGTCAGCCTCCAGGGTGGTGGCGGGGCAGGCCTGCACCACGACATCGGGTGTGGTTTTCTGATCGCTGTCTTTGGTGTTCAGATTAAGAACTCTGCCTGCTGCTAGATCTCAAAGCTTTTCTTTCTCCCCTAACAGTGTTATAATTTAACGTTTTACTTCTAAGTTCGTGTCTGTTTTGAGTTGATCTTTTATAACTTGTGAGAATGAGGTTGAGAGCTTTGGTCTGTTTTCGCTGGGCACGCCACCGCACCTCAGTGCCCTTGTCCCAAGGCTGTCCCTCCCCTGAGACAGTCCTGAACCTTCCTCCGCACTTGCCATCACATTGTGCGGCCCTCGATCCAGGGTCACCACACTGTGTCTCTTTCTCTGCCAGTGCCACGTAGTTTCGAGTAGCGTGGCTGTACCCTAAATTTCAAAATGAGGCAGACTTAATCCCACTCCACTCATCTTTTGTTTTTCATTACTTTAGCTATTTCGGTCCTTTGCATTGCAAAATCAATTTGAGAATCACCTTGTTTATACCTAAAAGTTTTTTTTTTGTTTTTTTTGTTTTTTTTTTTTTTGGACATTTGCTAAGAATTGCAGTACACCCGCTAATCAGTTTGGGGAGAAGTAACATCTTTAGGATGTGTGTTCTTTCATTCTGTGAACATGATAGGTCTTTTCATGTAGCTCGTTTTTCTTTGTTTCTTCCACTAGTGTTTTGTAGCTCTCAACATAAAAGTCCTATGAACCCTTTATTACAGTTACACTGAAGTGTTCCGTTGTTTTGTTGCCAATAAATGGCAGATATAACTTTTTTTGACTGAATCAATTATCACTTGTAGGACTTTTGCTGGGAGAAATTCTTAGAATTTTCAACCCAGGCAATGACACCATTTATAAGTAAGGACATATTTATTTCTTCATTTGCAATTGTGTGGCTTTTATTTCTCTACCTATTTTACAGTCATGGCTGAACACAGTGGTGAGAGGAGGTATCTTTGTTTGCTTTCAAATTTCTTTTTAGCTTTAAAAGAATATCTGATCTTTCCTAAAGGTAGAACAGAATATTTTTTCCATCCCTGAGCTACTTCTTCTGCTGTAGATGGTACTCACAACTGCCCTGTCACCATGCCGTGGCACTTAATTTAGTCTAAAGGGTTAGTATATGGTCAGTACATGCAGACTGTTACTATTCTTATTACCTAACACTTGGTCAATTTTGTGGAGCATACTGAGGGTATTTTGTTACGAAGTGTGATTATACTATGAATGTACTAGATATAAAACTAGATAAAGGGCCGGAGATTTAGCTCAGTGGTTGTGGTGCCTGCCTAGCAAGCACAGGGTCCCTGGTTCTATCCCTCGTAACCACATGCAACAATACTGGGCATGGTGACTCATGCCCACCAGCAGTCAGCACCACATACCACAGTACCAGGCATGGGTGGCTCATGCCTGTAATCCCAGCACTCAGGAGGCAGAGGCAGGAGGATTGCTGAGTTCAGGGCTTGCCTGGGCTCCATAGTGAGCTCAGGGCCAGCCTGGACTACAAAGTGAGACCCTATCTCAAAAAATAAATAAATAAATAAAATTTTAAAAGCTCCTTCTGAACTAGGTTAGATGTTATTAGTGGGCCATATATACACACAATTTTCATGGGGCTGTCATGTATAGTACAGCATTAAAGTCCAGTTTTTAAGTATAAAATGTCTTTCTTCAACTTAAAATTAGTATTTACACAAGTCTGACTGATTCTTCCTTGCATAGCTGTCCTCAGAGGGTGCTCATGGGGAGCTCTTCTCCTTTGGTGAATACAGAATCACTGAGAATCTCTTTTTCCCTTTCAGTGCTAAGACCAGTAATATTAGAATGATGGACCAACCTAGGTGGTCAGAGTTGGCCAAAGTAAAAATTTTCCTGTTGACAATTCTAGGCTGAGTCAGCTCCTACTTGCCGTGGTTTAAGATGTAGGTTGTGGATAGTCTTTGCCAAGTTACTGTGAATCTAGTCTATTACAGGAAACTGCATATTTATAACATGCCTGGTTTTTTGACACCTTGCATCACACCAGAGAGAGTATGAGTACACATAAGGACATGTGTGTCTGCTTGTGTGCGTAGAAGGGAATAAGCTGTTAAACATGGGAAATAGTTCCTAATTCTTTGTTGTTTGTTTTATGATTTCAGTTTTACAATTCAGCTTTATAACTAAAATTAACTAGATTGGTATCTTATAATAATCTCCAGCTCATAAGAATGGCGTCTCTTTAGATGAAATTGGAATTTTCTCAAATACAGAATGTTATTCAGAACAATACAGTATATATGCAGTTTGTGACAAGAATCGCTTGTACTAGACAGGTACCTGCAGTCCTTCTGCACCTGCTCCTGTCTCTCACCTGTCCCAATTTCCCTTACTCTCATAGTGGATAGATTCCCTATCCCCCTCATAGTGTGACCCTAACAGTAGTGGTCAACCTTGGTAACCTGGGTTCTTTTTCTTTAGAATCCCTCCTGCCTCTGTTCCTTGGCTCAGCCAGTCAGGGAAGGAGAGACAGGTCTCACTCTGAAGGGTACACCAATAAAGGATCTGTAGGATAGATAAATCTGCAGTGTGTCTATTGAGTTTCCTTGAAACGTGGCACCTTTGGGCTGGGGATTTAGCTCAGTGGTGCTGTGCCTGCCTTGTAAGCTCAAGGTCATAAGTGCGTCCCCCTGGTACTGCAAAACAAAACAAAAAACAACCTGACACACCTGCAGAGCCTTGGTGCTAGAACACGGTGTGTGCTCGCTCTGCTGGCCTTGGCTGTCTGGTCCAGTCATGCAGCTGCCACCTCCACTCCTGGGGCAGACCCTGCCTGTGCCACGCCACTTCCCAGTGCTTGGACTGCGGTGACCCCGACTCACACACCCTTCTGGGCTTCGGCCTCATTAATCCCAGGCATGGAGGGCTGGAGAGCTGGGTCTACAGTTTCACCACAGCTTGAACCCCCCTGCTTCAAGGTCTTGTTTGTTCCAAGCATTTGGGAAACTCTTGGACACTTAGATCAAAGTGGAGAGAAATTCAAAGGTATGACTGCTTACCTTGACTCATTTAAGTGAGTTGAAAAACAATTAGTGTTGCTTCAGATTGCCCTCACTTTCTGGTTTATTATTAACCATGAGTTAAAAACAAAATTAATGAAGAAGAAGAAGAAGAGGACCACATCATTCTAAACAGATTGTCCAGCTAAGGAAAAGCTACCCTGGAGCCGCCGTGTGTTCTTTCCAGCTCCACAAGAGGGAGGTCATTTTGTGCTCATTTACGTGTTTGAAGACAGGCAGACCGGTCAGCATTCATGAGCCCCACTGGCCGCTGTGCAGGCCTTCCGGGGAACCGAGGAACATGGGCGATCCTTGTTGACTCTTTCATACGGTGAGAATCCACTGTGGCTTTTACTGGCATTGGCCGAAAAGTGCAGGTTCATGTGTGTTCTTTTCACTCTCAGGGATTGTTTGGAGTTCGTTGTGAGGTCACTGGCCCTGGGCCGGCCGCTGGGCCACGTCTCCGATCACGAGTTGACAAGGCAGGAGATCTCAGGAGACGTGGACTCCCTGCTTCGCCGCTGTCCTAACCTTTGCTGGTGTCTTGAGAACTGTCATGACTTGGGCATTCCTCCCTTCTCGCACCCACTCGAGGCTCGCTCTGAGCGGGGGTTCAGGATGGAAGCGACGCTATTTCTGGTTTGTGATGACATTCCCTAAGCCTGCAGCGCAGCTTGAATATCCGCAAGAGCGCTCTGGATCCATCAGCACCCCTTAGTAGCTGGTCATGAGACTTGGCCCCTCTTCGGAGAGGGTGGGGCGTCTGGGGCATTGAGTTGTTTCTCTCCTGACTCCCGGGAGGCCCGTGGGGTGCAGCGGTGGAACAGACCCGGACCCACAGGTCTCTGCTTCCGTTGTCTGCCAAGTCTTCTGGGCCTGCAGAACAGAATAAAGTTCGTCTGGCCGCCTCATCGTTTCGTTGTACTAGAGGCACATGTAGAAAATACCTGCCCCCAAAGTCTTCCCAAGTACAACACCTTCAAACAAATCCAAAAATCCGTGTTCGCAAAACCTCCCAATTAAGAATGGTAAAACATTCAGATTGACTAAGTGTGGGGGAAAGTGCTGGAGGAGGAGCCAGGGGACAGTGGTGAAAGACAGCCTCGCTTTTCTGATCCAAATTCACGGTGGCACGGCCCGCTCCTGCCCACCTGCCCTGGAACCCCGACTCTGTCTTACTGAGCCTTCCCTCCCCACTCGCCCCAGGTAGACTCCTAACCAGAGTGCGTTCCAGGTGGGAAACCCTGTGCGAGCCACCAGCCTCCTCCGGTCAGAAGGAAGGAATTGCAGTGCTCAGCTGGAAACTTCTGGTAGGGATATGTGCCCACTTTTTGAATGGGTTACATGTACTTTTTACATGTTCCTGGAGGCCACTAGTGCTTGGAGAATATTTAGTTTGAAAAAGAAAAGCAGATAAGAGTTGAGCGTGATGCTCAAGACCGAGAGAACGTGCTTGTATACCACCAGGCGCGAGGACGTGTCCCCCTCTGGATCCTCAGGTCATATTCCAGGGTGAGGAAGGACTTGCTTTTTCACCTTGGGGGCTGTTTTCGTTCGTGACCACCGGACGGTGCTTGTTCTGAGTGAAGTCTGGTGAAGTTTGCCGGGAGTGGGCAGGGTCTGCATACGCCCGTGTGCGTCAAGGGGAGCTGTCCAGGTGCGCATGCTCGAGGGCCCTTCGCACGGGGAGGCGGTGGTCGGTGGTCGGAAGCATTTGATTAGGCACCACCTCCACGGTGGGAAGGAGCTCACGGCCCTGGCACCGGGGTCGTCCTGATGCTGGGCTTCGGGGAACATCTTGGAAAGGCAGGATGTTAGAGCAGGAGGGAAGGGTCTCCCCTCAGGGTGGCAGGCAGGAAGTACCAAGCTCAAGGGAAGAGGTGCCGCGTCTGCCACATCCCAAGCTCCCAGCCTGGGTTCTGAGTCCCGTCACTCACCCACGGTGCTTTTATCTCCATGGGACCAGTGCGTTTACACGTTCAGACGTTGCAGAGGCATTGGTCAAATACGAGTCTCTCTAAGAACCTTTTCCTGATTGCGTGTTGGTGACGACTGCTTTGCAGTTCGCGCAGTGCCTCAGACGGTCCATTTGTTGCTGGGCCCTGATTGGAGCTCCTGAGGGTGCCCTGGACCCCTGATCACCCACGTGGCGGGCATGGGTGGCCACGCCTGGCCCCTGCCTGCTGCCTGGGCAGCGGGAGGCTTTGCAGGAGCAGTTCTGCTCATCTTTGCGCAAGATACAGTTTTCCCTCTGGTTTGTTTTTCCGCTCTGCCTGAAACCTGTGTGGCTTTTTAGCAGGCAGTGTGTACCTCAGGCGATCTTCACGGTTTCTGCGTGGCGGCCGCTTTTAGCATCTGTCAGTTGGTTAAAGCAAATAAGAAATTTTTATGATCAGTTAAACATTAATTTCCCTGACTTTAATGTAGGAGTGTAACTATTTAGTGGCTTTTCCCCGATTTTTAAAGCTTTTGAAGGTCAACTATGCCCCTAAGAGATCATGTGGGTTCGTGGCTGACTCGTCCCAGCCTCCTCTCCTGCTCATTTATTTACCTTCCTGTAACGTGGAAAGACAAGCCCTTAAAGTCAACTGGCACTGCCACTGCCAACTTTCTTCTTTGTGCATAAGTAGTTATATTGTTTTCTGGGTTGTGTCTTCTTTATTTATCTTTGAAAGAAAAAAACAACCTCACATTGTTTGTCAGGACGCATTGTTGTAGGCTTATACAGTTGCACCTGTGAGGCTTTTTTCCAGTTGTTACCCAGGGCTGATAACATTGGGGTCCGTGGCTCAGCCTTTTTGAATGCAAAAGAACCCACAACCTAAATTTATACCGTCACTGTTTTCCCTAGGTAGGTAGTATGTTTATCAGAAAATCAAATGCCAAAATCCAGCCCCTACAGTCCGGGTCTTATTTGCACAATTCCCAGCTCTCTTGAGCCCTGCCTTTAGAGGAAGTGGTTATCTTTTATTGGAAAATTAAACATTTTGTACCTGACAAAAGTAGATGACATGCCATTTCTAAACATGCAACAATGACTTTTAAAGTACAGTTGTACAGTTTTTCCAGTGAACGTTTTCTTTGAAGGAGGGGGCATTGCAAACTGGATAACAATCCTGTAGTTCACTAAGGAGTGGAAGGAAAACACCAGACTGTATCAGGCATGCATTCCTAAACTGCGATGACTGAACCAGGGATGATCATGTTTGGCTGTCCATATGCAAAGTGGCCCACCTCCTGTGGCATTGTGAGGGGCTGTGTGTGCCATGGGGCTTGCCTAGATGGGGGTATTTAAAGTGAAAGGGTCACGTGGACGGACCACAGGAGTTTAACCTTGTGCTCTTTCTTTCTCTCATACCCAGCCCGTCAGACCCTCACTGGGGCTGGGCAGATGCAGGGATATTGTGCCTGGCTGGCTGGGAGCTTTGTTTTTACCCACATGAAGAGGCCTGTGCTCTCCTGATTTCTTCTGATTGCAAGAACCTTCTACACATGTCCCCTGGGAGTATATAGAGAAAGCATGAGGAATTGACTGAGCCAACCCCTTGCAGAAATAAGAATGAAAAAGAAGTAACAGCATTAAAACTAAATATAAAACGTATGCCGTTGGGCAGAACTGTATCACTTCTTCTCCTTTTATTTTTTTCCTTTCATTTCATGTTGAGTGAATCAAAGGATGGTATTTATACTTAGTACCCTAAGCGAATGTGTATTCAATTCGTTTATAATGCTTAAAACCAATGCAGGATATTATGTTGGTTAAATGTAAAGAAAAGATCATATTTCATACAAAGTAAAACCAGTCCTAAGCCTTCTAGATTGAACCTTAGCCTAAACCTTCCTTTAAAGAAATTCTTGTAGCTGCCACTTCACGGTCAGATGGTCTAATGGTGATGGGTTCTTGATTAGTCACTGGTAGGAAAAGGGAAAGATCACAATGTTAAGTGAAATAAATCAGACACACAAGCTTAAATACCATGTAGTTTAAAC
>PVIC010021272.1:0-28698 GCA_004025085.1 Thryonomys swinderianus
CAGAAATGTTATCTTAAAGGAACATATTGAGAGTTCAAAGAATGTTTTGAGGCAGAATATCTTGGGTCATCCAAAAAGTAATTTGTGGGGCTCATCCTTTCATCTGTAAAAGGCTCTTTTATATTTTGGTAGATGGATCATCTCCTTCCTATAAACCAAGAGCAAGATGAAACTTCTTACAGGTTCACGAATTCCACAGATTTCCACCGCCAGAATCCATGAACATTCTCAGCTACAAACTGCAATACCTCTCTCTCTCTCTCTCTCTCTCTCTCTCTCTCCAGTACACACTCTGTTTCTTTGAGTGTGAACTTTAAAATTCTGCCTGGTAAGTCCCTTTATGCCTCTTAATAATTATTAATTAATAATGAATATTCATCAAGTGAAATATTCTTGAGATCCTAGGAAGGCCAGGAAGTAAGTGATAGGACTACTTAAGAGTTTTAGTTGGGTCTACTGGTTATGTACTGCCAAGTAGAAATGAATAAGCTAGGCTATTATTTGTCAGCCTCGTTTTAAATCCTAAATTATAAAAACAATTATAAAAGCGGCACATGCTCAGTGTAGAAGTGCTGAGAACCTGCCCCCCTGTACTCTGTCTCTCTCTCTCCCGTGTGCTGCATGTGGAAGGCTCAGTGGGAAGGCAGACCGTCCAACCGGAGCTCTGGGGAGACACAAAGGGGCGGGGCTGGGTGGGGACGGGAGGAGGGGGAGGGGCCAAGCGTGCGTGGTCCGCCCGAGGAACCAACACTCTTGATTTTGCATCACGCTAACCGTACAAAGGGCCGATGTGTGGCCCAAATTTTGAGTTTACATTTAGCCCTTTCACAGCTTCAGAACTTTATAAGCCCAACTTCCTTTGTAAAAGAAATGGCCTTCCATTCATTTCCATTTGATTTTGGCAATATCTCTTTTTAATAGCATATTATAACCAACAATCCCTTCTAAATCTGAATCAAGCAGGCTTGTCTTTTAGTGTCTTATTCAAACATCCAAATTATTATTCCCAAGAACAGTTGTTTCCTAATACAGTCATTATAGATTTTTAGCCTTCCGGTCAAGGTCTAGCTCAGAAACCTTCAGTGGCGCCTCCTGAAGTCACGTGTCCTAACCCAACAGCCGAGCCCCGCTGCGATCGTCCCCACCGTGCCCCGCACACTTACCTGCCGTCCGTCCTCCCCATACACAGCCTGGGCCTCCCTGGCGGAGCAGCCTGGCCCTCTGAGCCCCTGGGCTCTGTAAATGCTGCTCCCTCCGCGCCATCTCCCCTCGCTGGCTGCCTGTCGGACTCCTGGAGTCCTTCGAGATACTGTGTGTCTCTATCCTGTTTTCCCGACGGGTCCAAATAGAGTTAAACCTGGTCTGCTGTGTGACCTTAGCATCTCCCACCTCATTATGCTAGTACTTATGTCAATTACGAACTTTTCTACGACTGGAAGTGCACTCAGGGTATCTATAAACCTAAATTGTCATGTAGGTTCATTTTCTTTTGGAGAAAGAGCTCAGAGCTCTCATGAGTCTCTCAGAAGAGTCCATAATTATCCCCTCTAAACTGACCTGGGAGCTGGGCGGGTTGACACACACTGCCTCAGGAGGCAGAGGCAGTAAGATTACCACATTTCTATTCCCAGCACCAAAAAAACAAAAACAAAAACAAAAACAAAGATTGCAACATATTCTAGGCCAGCATAGGCTACATAGTGAGTTTAAAGCTAGCCTGAACTACAAAGAGAGATCCTGTCTTATTCCATTCCCCCAAATTAAAAAAATAATGCTACTGCAATAAATTATAAGTCCTTAGGAAATAGGGCAAGTTTTATTCTTCTCTGAATCTCTACAGTAAGATGCCTGATCATCCTTGAGTGAGAGTTTTAGTTATCATTTAATGGTACCATTTATTCTAGTCATAACATAAGTAAATTTTGCCAGGTGTGGTGGCTCACACCTGTAATCCCAGCACTCAGGAGGCAGAGGCAGGAGGATTGCTGTGAGTTCGAGGCTTATCTGGGCTACATAGTGAGCTCAGGTCCAGTCTGAACTATAAAGCAAGACCCTGTCTCAAAAAAAATTTAAAAAGTAGCCAGGCGTGGTGGCTCACGCCTGTAACCCCAGCACTCGGGAGGCAGAGTCAGGAGGATTGCTGAGTTCGAGGCTTGCCTGGGCTACAGAGTGAGCTCAGAGCCAGCCTGAACTACAAAGTGAGACCCTGTCTCAAAAAAAAAAAATTTAAAAAGTACATTTAAACTCCTCTTGTTATTTTAGGTAGACAGGAAATGTGATTGACTGGAAACATGGAAACTACTCCAGACAAAAGGGACATTGTGGAAAGGTCTACAAAAAAATACCAACAGTGGTTAGTTTACAAAGAAAAATGGGCTTATAGGGTAGATGGGCTTTCAAATTTTACTTATATTTTTCTGACCTGGTCATGTTTGTTAGATTTACAATAAGCCCTTTTTATTTTCTAATTTTAAAAATTATGTTTTAAACTATAGTACTTTTTCTTTTTTTCCTATTACCTACCTTTTATTTCACTTTTCATATTTTGAGTTTCTCATATAAGAGAAACCATGTAGTATTTTAAAATTTATTTTATTGATACATTCTATATCATGATCACACTTGACATTGAGAATTTGTTCCAGTTATAGTACGTTTTTCAGTCTTTAAATTCTAGCGCTGATATTTTTTTTTCTTCTTTCCTTTTCTTGTCCCCAGATTTTGAACATGTGAGACAAGCACTCCACCGCTAAGTTTCAGCCCTAGGCCTTTTTTATTTTCTTTTGAGACATTACCTCCTTAAGGCTAGCTTTAGACTTGTAATCTTCTTGCCTCAGCCTCCCAAGTAGCTGGGATTACATCAACTCTGCCACTTTAGTTTTTGAATTTGAGAAAGTTCACTGACCTCAACTGGGAAATGAACATGGTAGTTACCCACCCCATGTAGTTATTATACAAAAAGGCCAGGGCCGGAGATTTAGCTCAGTGGTTCCAGCGCCTGCCTCACAAGCGCAAGGCCCTGAGTTCGATTCCGGTAACCACATACAATACTGGGCATGGTGACTCACGCCCACCAGCCATCAATACCACATACTACAGTGCTGGGCCTGGTGGCTCACGCCTGTCATCCCAGCACTCGGGAGGCAGAGACAGGAGGATTGCTGAGTTCCAGGCTTGCCTGGGCTACATAGTGAGCTGAGGGCCAGTCTGAACTAAAAAGTGAGACCCTGTCTCAAAAAAAAAAACGTTGCATAGTGCACATACACATTCACATAGGCAGTAGAAATCTGATGTTACATGCCCAGGTTATAAGGTGTCCGTTAACCTTGACTCTTGTCTAAAGAAATCCCAAAATGATCCAGACATTTGTGGGTTTTAAACAAAGGAGTTGGCAAAACTTTTCCAAACCATTTATACTAAGTATGCTGAAAAGTTCTCTGCAGTGTTCACTTACCTCCTGCCCTGTCTCCCCCGGGAGACATCACATCATAGTTTTTGAAGTCTTCTAATTTCTCCAGAAGTTCTGTAAAGACAAAATGTCATTGACAATGACGGTCGCCTGGCATTTTATGCCATCCTTCCCCCCCACGAAACTGTGTGATCAAAGGTTATTACACATACACCTGCTTCCTGTTAACATTTTCTAGTTCGGCAGGACTACATAAAGTCAAAAGGCAAAAGTCGTTATGTCTATTAGCCTTTTAATTTTTAAGTTACTTGGTATCGAGTGGACACAATAACCTCCAATTCGTGTCTTCAGATGACTGATAAAAAGTCACTTAACACAGCTGGGACCCTTCAGCACGGCTCAGAGCTCAAAGCGATGTCTGACCCTCAAATATCTGAAGCTGTCAGTGTGGAGTTTTTTCTCACATATATCGCATTAAATGAAATCACCTCCTTCATGGAACCACTGAAATGGGTTTGTGATGAGTTTTTCTGTAGGAATTAACTGAAGTGCTCCCCAATCAAAATTAAATGCAGCTGGGTGTGGTGGCTCACTCCTGTCATCCCAGCACTCGGGAGGCAGAGACAGGAGGATTGCTGAGTTCCAGGCTTGCCTGGGCTACATAGTGAGCTCAGGGCCAGCCTGAACTACAAAGTGAGACCCTGTCTCAAAAAAAAAAAAAAATTAAATGCAAATCTATCTGATAAACATCCTACAGTGTATATCACTTTTGTCAGCAGCACAGCACACCCCATGCCAGCTGTATGCTTCATTTATTTTTCATTCTTTGAAACTTCTGGGGCAGTTTAGCCCATTTTCTGAATCTTTCTGAACTTCCCTGCTCTACATGACTGTTTTTTATTTGTGCAATAATAAAACTCACCTCTCAGTGCAGATGTGAGTTAAGGGAGATGAAGCCGGGGGTGGGGTGGGGAAAACAAGGCTTAGTCACCTTTGTTATGTGTCCTGTCCTTTATCTTAGGTGAAAATATGCCTATTTGAGCTTGGGTTGTTGTTTTGTTTTTTTGTTTTCGTTTTTGTTTTTGCCATTTTGACTTCTCTGAAAAGTTCTCTTAAATTATTGGTTCTATGCATAATTCTGTACTCAGTCCAAAAGAAATATAGCCTGACACGGGGTCCGTCAGACACTAGTAATCGCCACACGTGACCCACCCGCCCTTTCCTGTGGTCGCCCATTAAAAGGCTTCTCACAAAGTGAAAGAAACTCTGGGCTCACATACCAGGAAACTGATAACAGCTTGCACTGCTCCAGCTGAGCTTTTTGTTTTAATATCAAAGAAGAATAAACATACTTCTAATTTGTTGAAAGTCACTATTGTTTTGGTTTTATTCCATCATGTACAAATGAACTCAGTCCTCACTGATATGCTGGCTCTCTAGGAGATTATCTAGAAATAGGAGCAACTTTTAATTCTGGAAAAATTTCCCACAATTCCTTGAAGCCTATGTGTACTTATTATCAACAAATTCCTTGCTCAAGAGCCTCTAGCATGTCCTTGCAGACCCTCTTTTTTTTTTTTTTTTTGCAGTACTGGGGATCAAACTCGGGCCCTTGTGCATCCAAGGTTGGTATGGTACCACTTGAGCTAAATCCCCAGCCCTAAAGCAATTTTTTTTTTTTCTTTTTGAGATGGTCTCGCTTTGTAGTTCAGGCTGGCCCTGAGCTCACTGTGGTGCCCAGGCAAGCCGCCGCAAACTCAGCAATCCTCCTGTCTCTGCCTCCCGAGTGCTGGGATTACAACGTGAGCCACCACGTCCGGCATTGTGGTATGCAGCGTTGATTGTTGGTGGGTGTGAGTCTCCACACCCAGCATTATATGTGGTTACTGGGGATCGAACTCAGGACCTTGCGCTTGGGAGGCAGGCGCTAGAACCACTGAGCTAACCCTCCGGCCCCAGCAATTTTTTTTTTTTTTTTGAGACAGGGTCTTGCTTTGTACTTCAGGCTGGCCCTGAGCTCACTATGTAGCCCAGACAAGCCTCAAACTCAGCAATGCTCCTGCCTCTGCCTCCCAAATGCTGGGATGACTGGTGTGAGCCACCACACCCAGCACTGTGGTACATGGTACCAGGGATGAACTCGGGACCTTCCTTCCACTTGCAAGGCAGATGCCAGAAGCACTGAGCTAAAACTCTGGCCCTACTATCCATTCATTTGAGCTCTACAGTTAGGAACTTAGAAAGTGAGACCTCTCTACTGGTGGGAGGAGGCAGGAAAGCTTGGCTAGTGGATTACAGGGAAAACACCATTATTTGAAGCCAACAAGTATTTATTAAGTGCATCGCATGTAAAAGGCAATGTTTTAGGTGCTGAAATACAAAAGATGATATTGTCCTGCTCCAAGGAGCTTATAATGTAATAGAAAAGATGAATCACACAAATAACTACAACATAGGCTAGGTTATGAATGCATTAAGACACAGAACATGCCTAAACCTTCAGAGGAGAAAGTTTCATGAGAAAAGTATTTGAGAGAGTAAGTGGGTATTAGAGTGGTTCATGGAGATACTATTTAAGCTGGGCTTTGCAGAAAATGGTAAAAACAGGAGCAACACCAGAACATGGTAGGAGACATTAGGAAAGGCCAAGTGCAAAGAAGCTAGTGAGTGGTAGCTTTAACAACCCCCAGCATACAAGATGACCTGAATTTGAAGCCTGAATTTAGAGCTGGGCGTGGTGGTGTTGTAGTTGAGGTTAGGGGTAGGGTCAAGGGATCAGGGCGAGGGAGAGAGAGAGCGATTAGAAAGGAAAGGAGGTCACAGAAGCCACATTTCAAACGTTACTTACTGCCTTGCTATATGAGATCTTTGTATGCTTTGCCCAAGAAAAAGGACTGAATTGTAACTTTCAGATTCAAAGTGGAAAATATCTCCATAAAAGAATGTTTTAAATTAAACTTAATGAAAAATAAAATAGAATGTTTAAGTCAAGTCAAAAAAACCAAATTGGTTTGGTCTACAGTCTGCCTAGAGCCTCGGCTTCAGTCTCCTTTGGTGCGCCCTGGAGATTGCTGACTGTGGAAATGGGTCCAAATGAGCCCCCGGGCAAAGCTGTATTGGGGTGAGGGACTGCCTCCAGGGGGCGCCTGGGGGGAGCACTGGTAGGAAAAATCAGGCTGGACTGTTAACAAAAAGCAGGACAAGTTTTTGTTTGTTTTCCTAGAGCGGAGTGGAAAAGCTGAGCCATAGTCTGGGAATCTTCCATGCACAAAGGTGTTTTCTTTTTCGGGCCACAGGGACGACTGTGCTGTCTGTACGGCACATTCCTCCTGTCCAAACGCCCTGCCTTGTGACAAGGATGAGAACCTGCTGGGGGGAGGTGTGTGCAGGGAGACGTGTAAGAGGCACAAGGTAAAGACCAGGGTGTGTTTGTCCTCTGTCCCAATAATTTCAGTCTCTCAGTTTAGTTCTACAGATGTTTGGCGACGATATCCTGGTTTTAGTGGTACACCTGCTCTGTGAGGTTGGTACGACTGTTAGGGGAAATGTGGGTAGCACAAAACACGAGCCGTGCTTTAAGTGGGTCGCAGAGCCTGGGTGGGGCCCCCAGGGTTTGTCTCACTAGGGGAAGGGGAAAAAGAATTGCAAAGAATCTCAGCACTGCTAACCGCCCCCCCCCCAAAAAAAGAAATTCTTTGCTTTATCCTTTGCTTGGTTGTCGTGGTAAACATAGGTATCCAGATCCCTTACATTTACAGTTCTTCCACTTCTTACAACTTATATCTTTACTCATCTTTATGTTCCATCTCTTGCCACCCACACACTCTGTAAGAAATCCTGTGAAAATTTAGCAGGCGGAGGCTTTTTAGAGAGCACGAGAACGTTCTACTATTTGCCTCTTTGTTGCGAACTAAAATCGTGCCAGCATAGCCTGAGGAGGAGAGCAAAAGCTGACACAGACCCACATAGACAGAGGATCCTCAGACAGCCATGAAGGAAGTAGGTCCCCAAGACAAATCCAAGCCACTCTCTTGTTCTCAGGGAACAAGCTCTAGAGATTTTCTGAAATGGATAAATTTGAGCATCAGATCAGCTGCTATTTTCTCTTTTTCTGATTGCTTTAGGAAGACCTAGATATCTTAACTGCCACTAATATCTTTTTATCAGTAGGGGAGGAACAAACAAAAGCTAAATTATAAGCCTCCTCATTAGGTGAATGCCCTGTGTAATATTTAGCAATTTATATAACTTGTTTGGTTTGTCTGATATGGGGCATGGGAAGTTGCTTATAGATAATGAGGGTTTTCTTCTGTGACAAGAGTCATGTTGTCAAGAGGCACAAGTGATTCATCAAGTCCTCGGGGCCAACAGCACTAATGTGGCAAATGTTGATTCAACTGTGTTTTGCTTTTAAACCATGTGTGCGAGGCAGACCACAACAAGCATTTCAGACTTAAAGATTAGGAAGAATTAACTTATAGATTCTTACATGTTATACAAATCTAGAAACTATGAAGAATATTGAACAATTTATACCCTAGCCCTAAACTCATAACCAAATGTTCTTTATTGGGGGTGCATGAATTGGGTTTCAGGTCACCTGTAAATTTCCTGAAATTGTTTGCAAAATTTTGTGTGATTTTCATTTTTTTTTTTCCTTCAAAAAGGGCAGACTGGTTTCAGAAGAAACCAATCCTTGACCTCTCTAAAAGGTTAAGAACTGCTGTCATTAGAGAGAAATAAAGAAAGAGATAAAGAAAAGAAAGGGAGAAAGGAAGGAAAAAAAGGAAAAGGAAGAGGGAAAGAAAGAAGGGATGGAGGGCACTAAACAGTAGCATTTACTACGGGTTTGCTATGCTGTGGCACAGTGTTGTACACACAAAAGAAAGGAAGGAGTAGATTAAAGGGAATATAGAGTCTCATCAATTCTGCTTCAAATAAAATCAGCCAAATGCATGTAATATTGGCGCATGGCACTTCTCTTCTAACTTTTAGCTTTAAAATACATCATTTATATTTGTATCAAAAGTTAACAACATTATGACCTTCCTTTCAAAACCTTTTGAGTCTCCAAATGGTTTGGCTTGCCAGTCAGGACCATGGTCTCAACGAAAATGTAGATATTAGTTAAATTTGCAGACACCATTTAGAATAATATCAAAAAACTTCTTTTCTCTAATATAAATTTCTGATCCTTTGTGGTGATCACTGCAGCAGTGATTTTGAAGGAAGTGACTAAAAAAGATAAAAGGATGAGATCATCACAGATTGCTGGATATTCAGAATATACTACTAGTTCTATACTACTACTAGGTATAAAAAGTCATAATTCCAACACAAATTATAACAAAATCCTCTTCTCTTAAGAAAGAAAAGTTTTTACATAAAACCCAGTTCTTTTCTTCATGCCCCCCAAATCTCATAAAGTATTCAGAATCAGGATTCACAAAGACACGTCTCATGTAAATAATCAGCATTTTTTTCTGTGCTCGAAGCAATGGAGTTCTCTACCCTTTTTCTTTGTTACAGAGGCATAAATAAATTTCCCACTATCCTGATCTTTTTCACTCTTTAATTATTCTTAATCCCAAAGAGGCGCATATGTGTTGAATTTAGGCTGCTTTGTAAACCAAGAATTCTATTATCTTTTTTTAAGATCTCTCTGAAATTTAATTCAGTTACAACTAATTATGTAAAATTCCCCAAATATTCCATTAACTTGGCAACCTGCAAAGGTAGATTGAAATCTAATATAAAAATTAAGCAAAGAAATGAATGAATGCTTTACACATTACTATAACTTTTGAATAAACAATAATATATCTGAATGAGCATCTTAAATAATTGTTAGTACATTTTGATTTAAATTAGTATAGTTTGTGGTAAGGGTGGATTAACTGTCTTCTCTTAAAAAAATATTTTCCTTTCAATGCCTCATAAAGCATATGAAAGAACACACTTACCCCATGTTGCTTCCTGTGGTTATACCATCCTCAGATCAGGGCTTATCTGAATTTCAGATTAACTTAAAGGTTATAAAAAGAAGCAGTCAAGAGGTTTGACTTTCCCCGAAACGAGACTGTCATACGCTAACAGGCTTTTAAATGAGGAAAACTAGTGTCTCCTCTAATTATATAAGCTCCAGGTCAAATTCTAGCATCAACTAATCAAATAACTGAACTGTGTCTAGCTTCAAGGAATAAAAAGGAAGAAAACTGTTGAACAAAAATGTTTTAGTATCATAGAAATATAAAAAACATACATTGGAAAGTAATATAGCAAAAAAGTTAAAGACTTTAAGAGTTAAGTATTTATTACTACTTTAAATAATCTGAAGAAAAATACAAGGGAAAATTAAGTTGGCAGTAATATAGATACTTTATTTTCCAGAACTTTTGAATTTGTATTATATCCTGGCCCCTGAAAACATTTTCTCACTCTAACTTATCTAGTATTTATCACCTTATAAATTCTAGAACAATAATGATAATATTAAAACTGTCAGCCATAAGAAATGAATGAAAAAAAGTCCAATTTTTAAAACCCTATCTTTGAACACTTGAATATTTTTTGAAATAAAAAAGCTATTATTAGGAGAAACTGACAAAATACAATGTTTAACATTTTAAAAGACATTTTAATCCAATTTATTCTAGTAGAGTAAAATTATTTTTATCAATCACACTGGAGAATATAAGTATGTGACAGATTTTGAAAAATAGAGGACAGAAGGTACTATTACATACACTATTATTTTTGTCAGTTTTGGAATAGAGTTTTAGCACTTCAGATCTTTAGCATAGTTTTTAAAATGTAGCTAATGCCAGCATGGTGGCTCACCCCTGTAATCGCAGCACTCTGGAGGCAAAGGCAGGAGGACGGCTGTGAGTTTGAGGCTGCCTCAGCTACATAGTGAGCTCAAGGCCACCCTGAACTGCAGAGCAAGACTCTGTCTCAAAAAACTAAAAATTTAAAAAATAAAGTAGCTAACATATTCTTTTTGATAATTTTTATTGAAAATTATTTTATTTATACATATTTCTGGGGCACACAGTGATAATCCAATACACTTCTTTTGAAACTTCTAAAATTACTTTAGCTAAAATATGAGGCATAGAATATATGATGACCCTCAAATTTACTTTTTCAAGAAACTGAGGTATAATTCACATAGAATTAATAAACTGTGACCCTTTGAAGCAAACCAGTGATTTTTAGTAGTTTATAAGATTATGTGTATATTACCACTATCTAATTCTAGAACATCTCCGACATAGCTCTCTACTCATCCCACCAGTTGAAGCTTTATGTCTTAGGTGGGCTTCTGCAAAATCACTTAGACTGGATAATTTATAATCAACAGAAATTCATTGGTCACAGTTCTGCAGGGAGAGAAGTCCAATCCCGAGATGCCTTCGGGTTTAGTACCTGTTGATGGCTCGCCCTCATCTTCAAAGATGGCGCCCTCCCACTGAACCCTGACTTGGGGGAAGAACCAAAGAAGCTCCTCACTCTTGCTGTGTGTAAGGTCCTTAATCCACCCTGATCACCTCCCAAAGGCCCCACCTCGTACTAGCACCCTAACCCTCACCCTAATCCAACTCTCTCTCCTTTTTTTCCTTCCTCCTCTGCTAAGCCTCCCGAGGGTTGTCTTTTTCATGACTGAGTTGTAAGAGTTCTTTAAATATTCTGTAACTTACAACGTTATCCATATTACAATTTTTGTTATTTCTTTCTTTCTAATTTCATCTTGAGGTTCTGTCAAGTGTGGCTATAAGCCAAGATAGATGTTCTCAAGGGGTGAACATAGGTTTGGATGTGTTGGTCAGGGGAGACGCAATGAAGCGGTGAAACCAGGGTGGATAAAACAGAAGAAATTATCTAATAGATCCCAGAGAGGTTGGGGGCCAGGAGTGATGGGGAGCTCCAGCAGGGGGCGCAGAGCGAAGGCACCGTGGAGCTCACACCGCTGTTAGGGCCCCCGGTGTTATCTCCTCAATTTACCCTTGGTGAGTGGGGATTGAATCGCTGCAAGAAAATTTGTGAAGGGAGGAACCGACTGAAATTACTCGCGTTGACCTCTAGGTTTTGTCCCAGCTACGGGCCGTACCACACACGAGTGCCCGGGGAGGGGAGGGGCGGTGTGACTAGGCCAGAGGTGACGGACGGGAGGAAGATGGGCTTCAGCCTCAGCCCTGAAGGTGAGTGCTGAGGGAGTGTCTGTCATGCCAAAGCAGCGTCCACTTAAACAAATTTATGACAATCAGAAATATGATTTGAAAATATTTATTCCCATTCTGTGGTTCCATTATGTTCGCCCTTTTTTTTTTTTTTTTTTTTGCTTTTGAGACAGGGTCTCGCTTTTGTAGTTCAGGCTGGCATCTGAGCTCACTATGGTGCCCAGGCAAGCTGCCGCGAACTCAGCAATCCTCCTGTCTCTGCCTCCCGAGTGCTGGGATTACAGGCGTGAGCCACCACGCCCGGCACTGTGGTATGTGGTATTGATTGTTGGTGGGTGTGAGTCTCCACGCCCAGCATTATATGTGGTTACCGGGGATCGAACTCAGGACCTTGCGCTTGCGAGGCAGGCACCGGAACCACTGAGCTAACCCTCCGGCCCCTGTTCGCCCTTTCTTTAGGGTGCCTTTTAACAAATACAGTAGATACACTTTTCAGGTAGGTGGCACATCTGCAATCCCAATACTGGGAAGGCCTGAAAAACTTAAAAGTGAAAATAAAAAGAGCTGGTGATGTAGCTCAGTGTGAAGGTCCTGAATTCAACTCCAGTACTGTAAAAATATATATATACAGGGCCAGAGATTTAGCTCAGTGTTTCCAGCGCCTGCCTCGCAAGCGCAAGGCCCTGAGTTCAGTCCTGGTAACCACATACAATGCTGGGCATGGAGACTCACGCCCACCACCAATCAATACCACATACCACAGTGCAGGGCGTGGTAGCTCATGCCTGTAATCCCAGCACTTGGGAGGCAGAGACAGGAGGATTGCTGAGTTCAAGGCTTGCCTGGGCTCCATAGTGAGTTCAGGGCCAGCCTGAACAACAAAGCGAGACCCTGTCTCAAAACACACACATACACACACATTTATACATATACATGTATATATAATATATATGTATTATATACATATTTTTTTCTTAAAGATACAAGTTGCAAGGAAGCTATTCTTGCCTAATTTGTTTTATAGTAAAAGTATTGTTTTTCATTGTTAAATGTCATATTAGGTATTGGTTTGGTTTTTTCTTTTAATACACAGTCTTTCCAGTGTTAAAGTAACCTTTACTTCTGGTATTAAACTGGGGGTGGTAGCACACATCTATAATATCAGCCCTCAGAAGACAGGCAGGAGGATCACTGTGAGTTCAAAGATAGCTGAGCAACATAGTGAGTTCAAGGCCTAGACTATATAGTGAGACCCTTTCTCAAAAAAATGAAAATTATATATATTTTTTCCTTACTTATTGAGTTTTACCATGGAAGTGTGCTGAATTTTGTTAAATGGGCTATTCCTACATCTACTGATATAATCACATGATTTTTAGCCTTTATTCCATTAATGTGGACTACCACTTTGATTGATTTTTATATGTTAACTCATTTTATTCCAGGAATAAATCCATTTGGTCATGGTACATGAGCCTTGTGAAATTTTTCATTCATTCATTCATTCCACAGTTCTGGGGATCAAACACAGGGCCTTGCACATGTGAGGCAAGTGGTTTAGTTTATCACTGTGGTGTACAGTGGGCTGGCACATGGCTCTTTTCAATGTGCTGTTTGAGACACAAAGGGAAATCTTCATGACATTGGACTTAGCAGTGATAACACACAGAGATATGATGCCAAAATCACTAGCAACACAACCAAAAAGGGGATTGTCTCAAGCTAAATCTCCACAGCAACATATTGAACAGATTGAAAAGGCAACCCATGGCATGGGACAGACTATCTGCAAACCACAAATCTGCTAAGGCGTTAATCTGCAAGATATGTAAGGAACTCTTTTGGGGGGGTACCAGGGATTAAATTTGTGACCTTGTGCTTGGCAAAGCAGGTGTCAGAACCACTGAACTAAATCCCCAGCCAGGAACTCTTAACTCTTCATTCAAGAGTAAAGAAATTAATAACCCAATTTTAAAAATGACCTAAGACATTAAACAGATACTTCCCACAAAAGACACACAAATGGCCAATAGATGTGTGTGTGTGTGTGTGTGTGTGTGTGTGTATAAAGGAATCATCAGGGAAATGGGAATCAAAATCACAAGGAGACACCACTGTATATTAGCAGGGTAGCTATTTACAAAACAAAATAGAACAAGTGTTGGTAAAGATAGGGAGGACTTGAAATTCTTGCTTACTGTGAATGGGAACAAAAATGACAGTCATTGTGGAAAACAGTGCGGTTATCTTCAGAAGGTTAAAAGAGAACTACTCTATGAGCCATCAACCCTACTTCTAGCTATTTAACCATAAGAAATGAAAGTAGGGGGCCGGAGGTTTAGCTCAGTGGTTCCAGTGCCTGCCTCGCAAGTGCAAGGCCCTGAGTTCGATCCCCGTAACCACATACAATGCTGGGCGTGGTGACTCACGCCCACCAGCCATCAATACCACATACTACAGTGCCTGGCGTGGTGGCTCACGCCTGTAATCCCAGCACTTGGGAGGCAGAGACAGGAGGATTGCTGAGTTCGAGACTTGCCTGGGCTACATAGTGAGCTCAAGGCCAGCCTGAACTACAAAATGAGACCCTGTCTCAAAAAAAAAAAAAAATGAAAGTAGGGTCCTTAAAAAAAGAAATTAGGGTCCTGAAGAGACATTACCATCGTATGTGCCCTGCGCAGCACTATGCAGTATCCAAAGCAGCCCCATACATAGCATGGAAGAGTAGAGTAGTGTTTATGAGAGGCTGGGGAATGAAGAATTACTAATCAACAGGTCACGGTTTCAGTCACTCTAGGGAGAGGTAGCACAACATCTTCCCTTCATCAGTGAGAATGTATGATATGCTTAAATTTTTTAGGAGGATTGATTTCAATTTCCTGTAATCACATCAATAAAAAATTCATTGTGGGCCAAGTATTTGCATACTTATAAAGGGCAACTCAGGGGAAATATTTTTCTCTCAAAGTAAATATGTAAGCGTAAACTAGAAAACAAAAGATTATAAAAGTCAGGCCAGTGACTGCAAGTTGACTTTGCCAAGCTCTGGATAGTTGTGCTGTATGTATGTTTATATGCGTGTGTGTGTGTATTTTTATTTATTTGAGTTTTTTGAGGCAGGATTTCACTCTGTAGACTGAGCTAGGCTTCAACTCACAAACCTCCTGCCTCAGCCTCCAGTCCTAGGACTAAAAGCATCCACCACTTCTGCATGGCTTGCTGTATTATTAAAATGAGTAAATTCTGAATTGAATTACCTAGTTCTTTAAAAACTATGTAACAGTAAAAGTAAAATTCAAAAAGGCATAAATGAATGATGGCTTTATTGGAAAACTTACAGAGGTAATTTATGCAGTCATTTCAGAAGACAGAGTTACTTGCTCTACTTTGAAGTAAAAACTTCAATTACCCCATTTAAACTGTAATTTAGAACATCTACATGCTGAGCTTTAGTCTCAGGCCTCGAGCAGCTGTGAAATGAAAGTTACCACTCCACTGTAGTCCGTGGGTATCAGTAAATTCCCCTTCACCTTCTACCCTGTAATGGGAAAAATAAATTTGTTCATTAGTCAAGTGTAAGCATTTATAGACAACATGAGGTTCTCCTGTATGGTGTACTCAGTGTCTGAAGGATTGTATCTTTCCACTTTCAATTTTTAATTTAAAACAGTATTCCAAAGAAACATCGTTATATTTTATATACATATATATGTTCTGGTGTCTGGGATTTTAGGGTCACATAAGTAATTTTATGCTTAAACCACAAGCTAAGATGAAGTTTATATCAGTTCATTAATTTATTCAATGCAAGTGTCTTGATTATGGACTATGTTTGAGGTCCTACGCACGGGGCTGGTGCTCTCTTAGGCTCTCTGGATGTGAAAATGTACTCATTACAAACATACAGGATGTGTCCCAAAGTCAGACCTCCCCAAATTAATATCAATGGGAAAAGTTTATGTGTTACTATCACAAACTTGGAGTGAAAATAGGTGAACATTTTTCTGCCCTCCTCAGAATGTATTCACCTCAACTACTTCCTACCTGTTAGGCTGCATTATCAATTCTGTAAATAAGAAAGAGATGTCTACCATTTTAGGATTTTTTTTGGCGGTATTGGGGACTGAACTTGTGCCTTTGTGCTTCCAAGGTGTGCTCAGTGCCGCTGAGCTAAATCCCTGATAGAAAGGGGTGCCTGTAAGTGAAGCTGAACCTCTAGATAGTATGGCCTGGAATTCAATGTGAAGATTAAATTTGTAAAGTTGTACTCATGTTTCATTGTGCTTTTGTTTTCCCTATATGTATGCGCTCAGAAAAGACAAAAGGGGTACATTTCTATCATCTAAAATTTAACTCATTTTACTTACACTTTAAAAACTAGCCTAATAAAAATGTGCACACAGGGCCAGAGATTTAGCTCAGTGGTTCCGGCACCTGCCTAGCAGGCACAAGGTCCTGAGTTCATTCCTCAGTAACCACACACAACACTACCGGGCATGGAGACTCACACCTACCAGCAATCAGTACCACACACCACAATGCTGGGTGTGGTGGCTCATGCCTGTAATCTCAGCACTGGGGAGGCAGAGGCAGGAGGATTGTGGAGTTTGAGGCTTGCCTGGGCTACACAGTGAGCTCAGGGCCAGCCTGAACTACAAAGCAAGACCCCATCATCTCAAAAAAAAAAAAAATGTGCACACAAATCAAAATGAAAAAAATTGTGAAATTAACTCCAAAGCTGTTTCTTAAAAGTGTGTCATATTTCGAGTGAAAAATTTTTTCTTTCTTTTGTTTTTTGATACCAAGAATCAAACTCAGGGCCTCAGACTTAGCAGGGAGGCACTATGCTGCTGAACTATATCTCCAGCCTTAGGGAAAATTATTTTTGACCTAAGTTTTCACAATAATTGCAATAAATTTTCTATTTTTAAGCCGATTGAAAAATGTTCTACAGTAACAGAAAGGTAGGGGGGCTGGGGATTTACTCAAGTGGTACTGCGACAACCTTGGATGCACAAGGGCCCAAGTTTGATCCCCAGTACCGCAAAAAAAAAAAAAGAAAGAAAGGTAGAGAGGGATTATGAAAAGTCTATTGTGTCATCAAGAGTGATATTCTCCATGGGAGGCTGTCTTACCCTCTTCTATAACACTCCCTGTCACCTAAAATAACTCAACAATGCCTAGAAACTAATTACATTACAAAAATATTTAAAACTAGGAATATTTAAGACAGCATAGCTGAAAATATTTTAGAAATACAGTGATTTTTTAAAAAATTTAAACTTACCTATTTTCATTAAAATTTCCAGTGTATTTTGCTCCCGTTGGAAAAGTGTAAGTCCCCAATCCATGAAACATATTGTCTTTAAATTGTCCTTCATATACTGCCCCTGAAAAATGCTCAAGTTTTCCAAAGCCATTCATCTGTTTGCAACAAAGGAAATGACCTCAGAAATTAAAGCTTCACAACTTCCCCAGAACTTTTAAAATTACTGCCAGGTGTGGAGGCTCACACCTGTAATCCCAGCACTCAGGAGGCAGAGGCAGGAGGATAACTGAGTTCGAGGCTTGCCTGGGCTACATAGTGAGCTCAGGGCCAGCCTGAACTACAAAGTGAGACCTTGTCACACACACAAAAAAAAAATTGTATGCATACATCCACTGTTAATTTAGCTATTACTTAGTTAACTTTAAAAAACTTTGGTTTTGTTTTGATTGTTTTGAGACAGGGTCTTGCTATGTAGCCCATGCTGGCCTTGAACTCACTCTGTAGCAGCCCAAACTATCCTCCAATTCTGGTCAGTCCTCTTCCCTCGGACTCCCAAGTGCTATGAATACAGAAGTCCACCACCATGCTCATCGAATATAGTCAACTTTGTTGTCAGTATTTTGACAAAAATAAACAGTGTTTAGGGCCAGAGATTTAGCTCAGTGGTTCCAGTGCCTGCCTCACAAGCACAAGGTCCTGAGTTCGATCCCGGTAACCACATACAATGCCAGGCATGGTGGCTCATGTCTGTAATCTCAGCACTCGGGAGGCAGAGGCAGGAGGATTGCTGAGTTCCAGGCTTGCCTGGGCTCCATAGTGAGCTCAGGGCCAGCCTGAACTACAAAGCAAGACCCTGTCTCAAAAAAAATAAAAAAATAAAACAACAAAAAACAGTGTTTTATTATTGTCATTCCTCTATATCTATCCATGAAGCCCATTAAATTAAATGTTTTCCAGCTTGGACATTTCAACTATAGGGTTCCATGATGATCCTCATAGGGGTCTCCACAGCATCTTCAATGTATCAGCACTCTTAAAGAGCAGCCAGTTTAGTTAGTTCAGGAAACTGTACAGAATGTCAATTTAAACCAGGCATGGTATCACCCACCTGTAACCCCAGATCTCTGGGAGGCTGAGGCAGGAGGATCACAAGTTTGAGCCTATCTTGGGCAACTGGTGACTTTTATGACTTTGTCTCAAAAGGCAGGGGATATAGCTCAGTACAAAGAATCTTGGTTCAGTGCCCAGTACTACAAAAACAGAAAGTAACAGGAATCTCACACACACACACACACACACACACACACACACACACACACACTCAAACACACACTAACCAAAAACAAAAAATAGAATCCAAATCTGGATTCAAATAGATTTAGTTCTACTTTTTTGTTTTCTCTATTAGGTAAAAACTTGAGCATGATTTCTTTCATTTATAAAATAAGAATATTAACAGCACCCATCTCATAAAGTGATTTGAAGATTACATGGGAAAACTACCATTGAGGCCAGCTCTGCTTAATGAATGAGAGATGAGATATAATAATGATGGTCAATAGCTTTCATCATGAGTTTAATATGCATACATTAATACATGTTAAATATTATTTGTCATGGTCCACTCATTACATATATTTCTTACTCATATTGAATTGCTTTAAATCATTTAGCCCTGAGGATTATTTATCTGCTATCAGGGCTGGGGGTGTGGCTCAGTGGGACAGCACAGGCTGTGTCTATCCCAGCATGAGAGCAAAAAGAAACAAAAACAGAAACCTTAATACCTTGTCATCTTTCCAGTTTCCTGTGTAGACAATCCCATCCGGAGTGGTATGAACACCTACTCCATTTCTCTCATAGGTTCCGGAGGATGTTCTTGTACAGTCACCATCTAAACAAGAGGGAAAGGGGCCAGGGATTTAACTCAGTGGTTCCAGCATCTGCCTGGCAAGTGCAAAGTCCCGAGTTCAATCCCTGGTACCACATATCACAGTGTCAGATGTGGTGGCTCACGCCTGTAATCCCTGCACTCCAGAGGCAGAGGCAGGAGGTTTGCTGTGAGGTCAAGGCTAGCCCGGGCTACATAGTGAGTTCAGGGCCAGTCTAAACTACAAAGTGAAACCCTGTCTCAAAGAAAAACAAAAGAGAAAAAACACTAAATATATTAAATGAGAACCATGTTTGACTAAACAATATTGTATTTATGTTAGTGCCTATTCGTAACTGTACTCTATGTCTGTTTTGGAAACAATGAGACTAGAGATGAAGAGATCCACGGACCGAGAACACGGAGGCCCAAGGGCCAGAAAGATCAACCAGCCTCATAGATTATCAAGGCATACTGTCCAGACTTGACATTGGAATTCGAATTTGAAATGGGTTCATTGGTTAGGATTTCTGTGTTATTTTACTCAAGTGAATTTATATATGAATAGTAGTTTGACAAAATGTGAGTCTTGTTTTTTTGTTGTTAGACTTTAATTTTCTATATAGGAAAAATAATTGAAATATATGCTTACCATACTTGTCTCCATTTGGAAATATAAAGCTTATCTTATACACTTCTGAAGGTGCTTTAAAAAATTAAGAAAAAGTCATAAGTTAAATATTTTCATGTCACTAGGCTATACTAAATGTGTTTTAAGCACCAGCCAAATAGATTTACTTCATAAAATTATAAACACATCATGGTTACTTGGCACTTCCATTATCTAGTGTCCTGTGAAATAAAGTTTCTTCTAGATAATGTATTTTGTTATTATAACAAATTCATAAGTATGTAATTCACATAGCACAAAATTATACCCTTTAATGGTATAAGAATTCAATGTATTTAGTATGCGTAGTGTGGTGAAACTATCACCATAATCTATCTTAGAATGTTTCTAATTGCTCCCCCCCAAGGACCCTGCACCCATCAGCAATTACCACCTCCCACTCCCCTGGTAAGCACTCTCTATTGTCTGTCAATAGATTTCCCTATTCTGGACATTTCTCATGGATGGTGTCACAATAATCCTTTCACTTAACATTTTTTTTCCTCTGTACTGCGGATCAAACTCAGGACCTTGCACTTGCCAGGCAGGCTCAGCGTCACTGAGCTACATCCCCAGCCTCTCACTTAACATGTTCTTTAATTCATCAGTGTTGTATCCTATGTCAGTACTTCATTCCTTTTATTACCAAATATATTGTACAGAATAGTCCACTTTGTTTTAGTCATTTATCAGTTGGCAGACATTAGGTTATTTCCATTTTGGGATCATTAGGAGTAATGCCATTGCCTGGTGTACACACTTTTCTGTAGGACACATTTTTCTCTTGGGTAGCTTTTATGACCCATTAAGTGTCCATAAAATTAAAGGTTGGCTGAGGAATTTCTTGATTCAGCAGTAAGAGAAAACAGAAAACGCTGCAACTGGGGTAGGAAAGAAAACCCAAGCAGAATGAGGTTGGAATGGAGAACAATGTTTACAGCCGTATGAATACAATGCTTTTGTGTTAGAAGCCCCACCACACTCCTTTTTGCTACCCGACTGCCCAGTTCGTTAGTTCTAAGTACCACTTGTACACTTTCACTCAGTACTTAGTTGGTAAGTACTATACAAAACAAAGGAACTGTTTTCAATTGCCCATAGAAGAGCTCCACATTTGGAAACTTTGGAGTAATGGAGCTAGAAAATCTGGTACAATAAAGGAAACGGAAGCCCAGAGAGACTGGCACCTGCCTAACGTCTGGCAGCAGCGCACTATAAGGAATCAGAGCCAGAACCCAAGTCCGACTCCCAGAGCCTGCGTGTTCGGGGCCCCCAGCCCCTTTGCCACCACAGGGTAGACGTCAGGGACATAGGTGACACCAGGAACGACTTTACAGTGGCCGAGCTTCGGCGCCTTTCCTTGCCAGGCCTTAGGAGGAAGGGCACTCACGTGATAACGAGGGGATGTGCACACTTTCAGGACTCTGCGATTCCCCCTGGCCCGCCAGCTCTGCGGCCTGAGCTGAAGACTCTAGGCGGCTCGAGAGCGACCCGGTTGCTCGGGAGACAGGCAACCTTTCACCCGGAAGCGGATACGCGAGGGGCCAATCAGGAGGCGCTGGCTCTGCGCAGCTGGAAAGGAGAAGTCCGGCAGGCTCCCGGCGCCGGGGCTGGAATCCGGGTCCGTGGGTGCCGCCTCGGGACCGCCGGCCCAGGAAGCAGCTTCGCAAGCTAGGTGAGGCCTCCCCTTCCTCGGTCAAGTGGTGGGTGTGCCTGGTCTGCTCGTCGCCCTGGTTGTCACCGTGTGGCCTGTCTACGCCTCCCTGCTCCGGGAGTGGTCCTATCCGATGGGCAGCCCGCCACTTTGCGTGCCCGCCTGCTTCCCGGGACCCAGGAATCCTGACCCGCAGGACCTCGGAGGCTGGGGCCGAGCCTGACGGTCTGCAGGGGAGATTGCCCTCTCCCGGGCTGGAGGCGAGGGCACGGCACTCAGGCCCCGAGCGGGGTTGGATTAGAGGCGGTCGGGCCCCGTTTTCTGTCTCTCTGCGGAATCTAGCGTTTGAGCGGGGAGAAGGCTGGAGAGATGGGTGTTGAAGAAAGGCTTCGTGTCCGTGTGCCTGAAGGGGGCTGGGTGATGTATTGTGGTCAGTCAGAGATCTGTCGGGGAGGAGAGCAGACTGTGTTTGGTTTCAGTGCCCAGCTGGGTACGCTATAGCGGAAGACAAACTTGCATGTGAAACAAAGGATACTCAGAGTCAAACTTAGGTCTCTGCGTCCGTGGCAGAGAAAAATGGAGCCTTCCGAAGCTCGAAGGGACAGAACAGTGATTTCTTGCCCTTCGGATTATACAACTGAATTTCTGGTCCCTAGAAAATGGGGAGTGATATTAGGTGACAACTATTTCAACCTGCACATCTTTATTCAAAATTTTGTGTGCAAATCTCAAGTTGTAAAGGTAACATTTTCTTTTTTTAAAATGTAAACACCTTTAAAAAAATTTATTAATATATCGGAAAGCTTCCAGTGTACACTAACCACCATTCTTACTGATTTTAGGAAAAGTTGACCATACTGTTAAAGAAGATGTTTTCCAAGTTTTGGTCCTTTTGTCTAATCTCCCCTATCTGTTCACATACGTTTTCTCTTTACACTGCTTTATTTTATTCCGTGTCTTTAATACCACTTATTAATTTATGTATTATTGTTGCTTCCATCTGGTTTCCTCCCAATGAAATGTAAGCTTCCCGAGGAAGTTACCTGCCCACTGGTATTTCCCCAAATCCCAGAAGCTACAGCCCACTTGTCAGGGAGCTATTTTTCCCTCTAGCACAGTTTTTCATGTGCCCAGACTGGGTTACTTAGTGAACTCAAGGCCAGCCTGGACCCTCCCTTAGAAACAAAACAACAACAAAAAACAAACTCTTAGCTCTGGTCAGATGACAGACATTTTTCCAAATGCTACAGGGTCTTGCTGCTGACAGTTTGAAAAAAATTTGTCCTAGGACATGGTCCTTTTTCTGGCTAACATTTGTAATGACTCATTAAACCCATTTATTTCAGAGAGCCCTTGGTTTCAAGAGTGTTGGTTTCATGCTAAGTGTGATGGCTCACGCCTGTCATCCCAGCACTGGGGAGGCAGAGGCAGGAAGATGGCTGAGTTCAAAGCTTGCCTGGGCTCCATCCTGAGCTCAGGGCCAGCCTGAACTACAAAGTGAGACCCTGTGTGAAAAAAAAAAAGTCTTGGTTTCAATAGGCCTCTGTCTACTCCTCACTCCTTTCTGCCACCTAACTTGTTGCTTCTCCCTGTGGCCCTGCATGGTGTTGTGTGTCTCATTTCTAGGGGATTCCTGAGTCACATTAAACTTTCTTTTCTTAAAAAGACAAGGTTTTGATACATAGTCCAAGCTGGCCTTGAAGTCACTACTGTAGGTTAACATTTAAGTTGTGGCGATCCTCCTGCTTCAGCCTCCCAAGTACTGGGATGCTGGGATTACACTCCCAGCCACCACTCGTGGCTACCAAACTTTCCTTTTGGTGTCATTCACCTCCATGTTGCTACTCAGTCATCTTTATAAATTAACAACCAGTCGCAAATCAATGGGAGCCAAATCTCTTTAAACTTTAAGTTGAGATGTAAACAGTAAGTGTGTAAATAGTAAGATGTAAATAGTAAGGAGGCAGTACCTTGGAAAGAATCTCAGTTTTGCCAGTCATGGTGGCTCAAACCTGTAATCTCAGCACTTGGGAGGCAAAAGCAAGAGGATTGCTGAGTTCGAGGCTTGCCTGGGCTACATAATGAACTCAGCCTGAACTACAAAGCGAGACCCTGCCTAAAAAAAAAAAAAAAAAAAAAAACAGGACACAGTACTCAGACTCACAATTCACAGGAAGAGAGGTTTAACGTGGCTCACAGTTCAGAGGGTTTAGTTCATGGTTAGCTGACTCGAGGGCAAGGTCATCATGGTGGAAGAAAACTGCTCACATCATGACAGTCAGGAAGGACAGAAAAAAGGGAGAAGCCAAGGACAAAAATATAAACTTCCAGATCTCATCCCAGTGACCTGGCTCCTTGGCTAGGCCCCCCACCTAATACAATCCACTGTGATCTTTGAGTGGATCAGTCCAATGATGATTACGTGCCCCATGTTCTAGTCACCTTCCTAAAGCCCTGCCTCTGAACACAAGAGACTTTCAGGAAATGTTCTAGATCCAAATAAATTCCCTTTCCCTTTTACCCAGATGTGTAACATCCAACTACATTCTCCACACCTTAATTTGCATAACCAGCATCTGAAATGTTAGCATATATATAATCTGATCTTTTTTTTCTTTTTGAGACAGGGTCTCGCTTTGTAGTTCCGGCTGGCCCTGAGCTCACTATGTAGCCCAGGCAAGCCTTGAACTCAGCAATCCTCCTGTCTCTGCCTCCTGAGTGCTGGGATGACAGGTGTGAGCCACCACGCCCGGCACTATAATCTGATCTTTTGACACCACCTCAAAGCTATTCTTCCATAAGCACTGTACCTGGCACCACCATCTATCCAATTTGCTCAGGCCCAAACGTCTGACAATAATTTCTGAGTTTTTTTTTTCTTGTACTCCCATGATTTACCTGCCTTTCAATTCATTAGAATCTGTGGCCATTTATGAGCTCTGCTGCTGCCACCTGAGGCACTAGACCCCCCCCCAGGGGAGTCTGTTACTGGGATTGTGCTTTGGCACAGGCAAGTGCGTCACAGGGAGCCCTCTCACACTGATCCAGGAGGTATGAGGAAGATATGCAAAGTCAAGGACAACCTCCACTGTCATGGAGACACCACCTGCATTTCCCCCTCTCTCCTGTCCTCTACCCACACACAGTTGTTAAACCACTAATTGCTGGCTGATTACTCAATTGGTTTTCCACAGTATCTGTGTGAGCCTAGCACAGAGGCTCACACCTCTAATCCCAACACTCGAGAGGCTGAGGCAGGAAGATCTCAAGTTTGAGCCTAGCCTGGGCAATTTAGCGATTTACCAAAACCCTGTCTCAGAAAAATAAAAATGGGCTGGGGATATAGCCCCAGGTGGATGCCCTGGATTCAGTCCCAGTACTGCATAGTAAACAGACACCTACTCAGGAGAGCAAATTCCTCTACAAATTAATCCATTCAAATTGTGGCTTAGTTTGAAGCAATAGTTTCGGAGGTTCCTTTCTAATATCTGGTTTGGTCTCAAAAAGTCTCCTCCCAATAGTCTCATTTCCTGGTTTTCTCTGGCAAGTGGTTAGCTGATTGTGTGTATTATATTTCCATTAAATTTTTAAATCTACAAATTACCTTTAATCTCCTTTAGATTTGAACTTCATACTTCATTGCAGGTAGAGTCACTTCTTTGGGAGGAGATTCAGAGCCATCTCTTATTCCTTGCTTCTCTCCACAGGCAAATTCTCCACGTCAGGGTTGTATTCCCAATAGGGAATACGTAAGTTTGAATTTTTTTGACTCAAATCATATAATCAAGATCCAGATCTACTCTCAACTAGAGTTAGAACTGACCAAATTATAATCTAGGACTAGGGTCTAGGTGTGGCGAAACTTCTCCCAGGGTTTGTGATCCATGTCCTTGACTAAAAAATATACATCAGAGAAATTAAATGTTAGTTCTATGAGACCTGTGCCTGTAAATACTTTACAAGCAGGCGTGGTGGCACAGGCCTGTAATCACAGCACTTAGGAGGTTGAGACAGGAGGATTGCCAGGAGTTCAAGGCTACCCTGAACTGCATAGTGAGACCCTGTCTCAAAAAAAAAAAGGTGTTGCCGGGCATGGTGGCTCACGCCTGTTATCCCAGCAATCAGGAGGCAGAGGCAGGAGGATTGCTGAGTTTGAGGCTTGCCTGGGCTACATAGTGAGCTCAGGGCCAGCCTACACTACAAAGTGAGACCCTGTGTCAAAAACTTTAAAAAAAGGTGTTTTCCTTTATTTCCTTAAAG
This sequence comes from Thryonomys swinderianus, assembly GCA_004025085.1. Taxonomy (NCBI): domain Eukaryota; kingdom Metazoa; phylum Chordata; class Mammalia; order Rodentia; family Thryonomyidae; genus Thryonomys; species Thryonomys swinderianus. The sequence goes on from PVIC010021272.1 coordinate 25,313, forward strand.
TAGGCTACTCTGTTCAAAATGGGATTATTATCATTGTCTGATTTTATGGTCATAATTTTTTTCTCTTTCAGGTGAAAATGAGTTCTTCAGTAAGAAGAAAAGGCAAGCCAGGCAAAGGAGGTGGAAAAGGATCCTCCAGAGGAGGAAGAGGAAGCAGGAGTCACACTAATAAATCTCACAGCCGTGGCGGCGGCAGTGGGGGCGGCAGCGGTGGCAGCGGCACTAGAAAGGCTTCCAGTAGAGCTTGGGATGACGAAGATGACTTTTTTATCTTCGGTGAATCACGCCACCCATCCAGGTCATTATCCTCAGTTCCTAAAGTGTGGGCTGGCAGATGGCCGAGAGGCAGATGTTAAGTAACTGTGGGTAATTGTTCTTCCTTTCTGACCTGACTGTCTTCTTCTTTGGCACACATGCTAAAGGCGCAATGATACATCTTTTTCTTTTTGTAGGTTGAAATCTGAAGTTGACTTTCCATGCCACGTGACCCTGTGAACTGAGTGTCAGACCACTGTTGATCCCAATGTTACTAGGAAAGTACATGCTAGAAGAGAGAAGAAGGATGAAAATGGTTTACGTGTCCTTTAGGCATCATAGATCAGTGTTAAAATCAAAGCGCTTAGAGCACAAGCTAACTCTGCACTCTTTCTGGCTGACAAATGACGCATTTTCCTGCCAGGTCAGCCCTGGCCTGATGTTTGGTGTGATGCCCTGTAGCAAGCGTCATAACCATAATGGAGTATGAAAATTCTGGTAGTTCTAAGAGCATTTAATGAAAGTAAAGATTTTAGTAGTGCATGTTATGGAGTATAAATATAAAATTCTTACTGTGTCTCAAAGATAGCTGTGAGCTGTTGATAGTCATTTTTAGAGTTGGGGAGATCTTCATGCTATACATACACAAATGTATTTATGGGAGTAATTCTCAATATTCATTAGAAAGGAGAGAAGTGGGTACCAGGGTTGACTTGCATAATACTTGCTTTTAACTTAAATGAATTCAATAGATGCATCGGGAAAAAGAAGAACAGGTAGCTGTTGGGTAGGTTAAACTTCCCATTAAATGAACCTGAGCCATAGAGTGAGCAAAATACAGAAAGAAGAATCTGTTAGTCCCTCATCCAGGCTCGGTTCCCAAGTGTTTCTTATAGTTTGAGTGTCTCGTTACACTGAGAATGTCTTTAAATATATGCTCTTCTCAGACAGTCCCAAAATAACCAAATACTTCATCTGGTATGCAGCTATAGAATCTACATATTTTTTTCATTCTCAAATAAGAATGGTTATTTGGGGATATATTGAGAGATGATACATGTTTCACACTTGCCCGCATTCTAAGAAATCTTTCAGAGCAGTTGAAAACTGTTTTCACCTCAACGGGTGGCTTAAGATTTAACTTCTGACAAGGGCCCAAGTTTGATCTCCAGGACCACAAAAAAAAAAAAAAAAAAAAAAAAGGTTTTTGACTTGTGAGTTAACTACTCTTATTTTTTTAAACATAGACATTATAGTTTATTAATTAAATCTTAATTCAGTTAGCATTGAATGCCTAATGTATATCAAACACTCTTAAGAAGTATAACTACAGCAGCGAATAAACTGTAGTTATCTTCATAAAAGGGTATTTGAGGTAAAAGGACCGTAAAGAATGTATCAGGTAGTAAGCGCGACAGTGAAGAATACAGGAGGGTAAAAAAGTGCAAAAGTCCTAGAACCGAGCTGCTGTTTTATGCGAAATTCTTCTCTAAAGGGTTGTCCCTGGATCAAGGATGAGGCAGACAGAAGTAAGCCCTACAGCCGCCTGAGGAAGAGGGCACAGGGAGTCGCAAGTGTAGAGACTTCCAGGCCAGAATGTGCTCGGGAGGCTCAGGACAGGCAGCGAAGCCTGCAGCGAGTGGACAGGAAGGACAGCCGTGGTTCAGTTAGGTGAGAGGGCGCTGAGGCCACAGAACTCTTACTCTGAGTGGGATAGAAAGTCATGGGACCTCACCAGGCCCCTGGGCACAGCTGTCGCAGTGCAGCGTAGGCCTCATGTCAACAAGAACAGAGCGGCCCTTCGCCAGCCACTCGCAGTCCCACAGTGGTGCCCATGGCATGGCTCGCCGAGTGTGGGGCGGGCGTCAGCTCCTGCTGACCATCTCCTGTTCCTCCTGCCCGCGCAGTCGGATGGCTCTGGGCAGCCACGCTCGGTGACCTGGACTTAGCCAGGTGGTACTGGACAGTACGGAGACCTTCAGGCAAGGGAGGGTTTTGTTCAGTTCCTTGCTATGAAGATGTAGACCTTTGCCAGCATGTCTAGATGCCGCTGGGACTAATCCAAAGAAAAGAACGGATAATGTCGAAGGGGGATAAGTGGGCTGGCGATGTAGCCCAGAGGCAGAGTGCTCAACTACCACGTGCACGGTCCTCGGTTTGGTCCCCAGCACTGCACGTAAAAGGCATGAACAGAGCAAGAGGGGAGGGTTGGGTAAGGGCTGGAGTGAGTTCCATGAGGAGACTAAAGAGATTAGGATATAGTGTTCAAATAGAGGATGGCCTTCACAATCAAAGATAGTTTATCCTTAGTAGCAGCAAGGAAGGCAGAGTTCAGGGGCACTCACGTAAGTAGGCTGTGAGACAGGAGCATTTGAAATACCTCCCCCCCTTTTTAACATCATAAAGAAATTAGCTGAATTTCTATAAGACAGTGTGAACTCTTCAAAAATGTCAGTGTCAGGAAATAGGCAGGGAAACTATTCAGTTAAATAAATTTGGGGAAAAAAAACAAGATAACTCAATTTAAAAATTGGCTATTCCCAGGCCTGGTGGTGTAGGTCTATAATCCCAACCTTCAGAAGTTCAAGGCTAGCATGGACTTCATAGCAAGACCCTGTTTTAAAAAACAAAAAGAAGGGCGGGAGATTTAGCTCAGTGGTTCTGGCACCTGCCTAGCAACTGCAAGGTCCCTGGTTCGATCCCTGGTAACTATATACAGCAATACCGGACATGGTGACTCAGGCCTACCAGCAATCAGTACCACATACCGCAGTGCCAGACATGTTAAATGTGTGTGTGTCTGTGTGTGTATACATGTATGTATATATATATATATATATATATATATACATACATATATATATATATGATAAGGAATGATGTATTTTGGGTAATGTTTGTTCTTTGTTCTTTAATTTGCTACAGTAAACGTGGTATTTTTATAATCAAGAAACAATGATAATTTGAGTATTTTAAAAATATGTCCTTGGGCCGGAGGTTTAGCTCAGTGGTTCCGGCACCTGCCTCGCAAGCGCAAGGTCCTGAGTTCGATCCCCGGTAACCACATATAATGCTGGGCGTGGAGACACGCCCACCAACAATCAACACCACATACCACAATGCCGGACGTG